>OU612096.1:60465757-60661803 GCA_914767995.1 Thecocarcelia acutangulata | reverse complement strand
AAAATTTTTAAAAATCGCTTAGGCTACGTTAAAAGTGCGCCAAATTCAACCCAAAAAACATGTTATTTTTGAATTTGTGAGATGTCATATTTTCATCGAAATTTCATCAAATCCATCCTACTACCTAGGCTTAAAACGACACAAATTATGTAAAAAATGTTTACAATTTTTTTTCAAAATTTTTAAAAATCGCTTAGGCTACGTTAAAAGTGCGTCAAATTCAACCCAAAAAACATGTTATTTTTGAATTTGTGAGATGTCATAATTTCATCGCAATT
This sequence comes from Thecocarcelia acutangulata, assembly GCA_914767995.1. Lineage (NCBI taxonomy): Eukaryota > Metazoa > Arthropoda > Insecta > Diptera > Tachinidae > Thecocarcelia > Thecocarcelia acutangulata. Next base: position 60,661,525 of record OU612096.1, on the reverse strand, counting down.
TCAGCAAATTCATCCCATCACCTAAGCCTTAAACGACACAAGTTATGTAAAAAAATGTTAAAATTTTTTTTTCAAAATTTTTAAAAATCGCTTAGGCTACGTTAAAAGTGCGTCAAATTCAACCCAAAAAACATGTTATTTTTGCATTTGTGAGATGTCATATTTTCATCGCAATTTCAGCAAATTCATCCTACTACCTAGGCTTAAAACTACACAAGTTATGTTAAAAATATTTACAATTTTTTTTCAAAATTTTTAAAAATCGCTTCGGCTACGTTAAAATTGCGTCAAATTCAACCCAAAAAACATGTTATTTTTGAATTTGTGAGATGTCATATTTTCATCGAAATTTCGTCAAATCCATCCCAACACCTAAGCTTAAAACGACACAAATTATGTAAAAAAATGTTTAAAATTTTTTTTCAAAATTTTTAAAAATCGCTTAGGCTACGTTAAAAGTGCGTCAAATTGAACCCAAAAAACATGTTAATTTTGAATTTGTGATATGTCATATTTGCGACGCATTTTTAGCAAATTCATCCCATCACTTAAGCTTTAAACGACACATATTATGTAAAAAAATGTTAAAATTTTTTTGTCAAAAATCGCTTAGGCTACGTTAAAAGTACGTCAAATTCAACCCAAAAAACATGTTATTTTTGAATTTGTGAGATGTCATATTTTCATCGAAATTTCATCAAATCCATCCCAACACCTAAGCTTAAAACGACACAAATTATGTAAAAAAATGTTTAAAATTTTTTTTCCAAATTTTTAAAAATCGCTTAGGCTTTCTTAAAAGTGCGTCAAATTCAACCCAAAAAACATGTTATTTTTGAATTTATGAGATGTCATATTTTCATCGCAATTTCAGCAAATTCATCCCATTACCTAGGCTTAAAACTACACAAATTATGTAAAAAATGTTTACAATTTTTTTTTTTCAAAATTTTTAAAAATCGCTTAGGCTACGTTAAAAGTGCGTCAAATTCAGCCCAAAAAACATGTTATTTTTGAATTTGTGAGATGTCATATTTTCATCGAAATTTCAGCAACTTCATCCCATTACCTAGGCTTAAAAATACACAAGTTATGTGAAAAATGTTTAAAATTTTTTTTTAAATTTTTAAAAATCGCTTAGGCTACGTTAAAAGTGCGTCAAATTTAACCCACAAAACATGTTATTTTTGAATTTGTGAGATGTCGTATTTTCATCGCAATTTCAGCAAATTCATCCCATCACCTAAGCTTAAAACGACACAAATTATGTAAAAAAATATTAAAATTTGTTTTTTCAAAATTTTTAAAAATCGCTTAGGCTACGTTAAAAGTGCGTCAAATTCAACCCAAAAAGCATGTTATTTTTGAATTTGTGAGATGTCATATTTTCATCGAAATTTCATCAAATCCATCCCATTATCCAGGCTTAAAACTACACAAGTTATGTCAAAAATTTTTAAAATTTTTTTTTTTAATTTTTAAAAATCTCTTAGGCTACGTTAAAAGTGCGTCAAATTCAACCCAAAAAACATGTAATTTTTGAATTTGTGAGATGTCATATTTTAATCGCAATTTCAGCAAATTCATCGCATTATCTTGGCTTAAAACTACACAAATTATGTAAAAAATGTTTACAATTTTTTTTTCACAATTTTTAAAAATCGCTTAGGCTATGTTAAAAGTGCGTCAAATTCAACCCAAAAAACATGTTATTTTTGAATTTGTGAGATATGTCATATTTTCATCGAAATTTCATCAAATCCATCCCATTATCCAGGCTTAAAACTACACAAGTTATGTCAAAAATTTTAAAAATTTTTTTTTTTAATTTTTAAAAATCTCTTAGGCTACGTTAAAAGTGCGTCAAATTCAACCCAAAAAACATGTTATTTTTGAATTTGTGAGATGTCATATTTTAATCGCAATTTCAGCAAATTCATCCCATTACCTTGGCTTAAAACTACACAAATTATGTAAAAAATGTTTACAATTTTTTTTTCACAATTTTTAAAAATCGCTTAGGCTATGTTAAAAGTGCGTCAAATTCAACCCAAAAAACATGTTATTTTTGAATTTGTGAGATGTCATATTTTCATCGCAATTTCAGCAAATTCATCCCACAAAAACTACACAAGTTATGTAAATAATGTTTAAAAATTTTTTTTCAAAATTTTTAAAAATCGCTTAGGCTTTCTTAAAAGTGCGTCAAATTCAACCCAAAAAACATGTTATTTTTGAATTTGTGAGATGTCATATTTTCATCGCAATTTCAGCAAATTCATCCCATTACCTAGGCTTAAAACTACACAAATTATGTAAAAAATGTTTACAATTTTTTTTTTCAAAATTTTTAAAAATCGCTTAGGCTACGTTAAAAGTGCGTCAAATTCAACCCAAAAAACATGTTATTTTTAAATTTGTGAGATGTCATATTTTCATCGAAATTTCAGCAACTTCATCCCATTACCTAGGCTAAAACTACACAAGTTATGTAAAAAATTTTTAAACTTTTTTTCAAAATTTTTAAAAATCGCTTAGGCTACGTTAAAAGTGCGTCAAATTTAACCCAAAAAACATGTTATTTTTGAATTTGTGAGATGTCATATTTTCATCGCAATTTCAGCAAATTCATCCCATCACCTAAGCTTAAAACTATACAAATTATGTAAAAAAATGTTAAAATTTTTTTTTTTTTTAAATTTTTAAAAATCGCTTAGGCTACGTTAAAAGTGCGTCAAAATCAGCCCAAAAAACATGTTATTTTTGAATTTTTGAGATATGTCATATTTGCATCGAAATTTCATCAAATCCATCCCATTATCGAGGCTTAAAACTACACAAGTTATGTCAAAAATTTAAAAAAATTTTTTTTTCAAAATTTTTAAAAATCGCTTAGGCTACGTTAAAAGTGCGTCAAATTCAACCCAAAAAGCATGTTATTTTTGAATTTGTGAGATGTCATATTTTCATCGCAATTTCAGCAAATTCATCCCATTTCCTAGGCTTAAAACTACACAAGTTATGTCAAAAATGTTAAAATTTTTTTTTCAAAATTTTTAAAAATCGCTTAGGCTACGTTAAAATTGCGTCAAATTCAACCCAAAAAACATGTTATTTTTGAATTTGTGAGATGTCATATTTCCATCGAAATTTCATCAAATCCATCCTACTACCTAGGCTTAAAACGACACAAATTATGTAAAAAATGTTTGCAATTTTTTTTCAAAATTTTTAAAAATCGCTTAGGCTACGTTAAAAGTGCGTCAAATTCAACCCAAAAAACTTTTTATTTTTGAATTTGTGAGATGTCATATTTTCATCGCAATTTCAGCAAATTCATCCCATTACCAAGGCTTAAAACTACACAAGTTCTGTCAAAAATGTTAAAAAAAATTTTTCAAAATTTTTAAAAATCGCTCAGGCTACGTTAAAAGTGCGTCAAATTCAACCCAAAAACCATGTTATTTTTGAATTTTTGAGATGTCATATTTTCATCGAAATTTCATCAAATCCATCCTACTACCAAGGCTTAAAACGACACAAATTATGTAAAAAATGTTTACAATTTTTTTTCAAAATTTTTAAAAATCGCTTAGGCTACGTTAAAAGTGCGTCAAATTCAACCCAAAAAACATATTATTTTTGAATTTGTGAGATGTCATATTTTCATCGCAATTTCAGCAAATTCATCCCATCACCTAAGCTTTAAACGACACAAATTATGTAAAAAATTTTTAAATTTTTTTTTCTAAATTTTTAAAAATCGCTTAGGCTACGTTAAAAGTGCGTCAAATTCAACCCAAAAAACATGTTATTTTTGAATTTGTGAGATGTCATATTTTCATCGAAATTTCATCAAATCCATCCTACTACTTAGGCTTAAAATGACACAAATTATGTAAAAAATGTTTACAATTTTTTTTCAAAGTTTTTAAAAATCGCTTAGGCTACGTTAAAAGTGCGTCAAATTCATGCCAAAAAACATGTTATTTTTGAATTTGTGAGATGTCATATTTTTATCGCAATTTCAGCAACTTCATCCCATTACCTAGGCTTAAAACTACACAAATTATGTAAAAAATGTTTAAAATTTTTTTTCAAAATTTTTAAAAATCGCTTAGGCTACGTTAAAAGTACGTCAAATTCAACCCAAAAAACATGTTATTTTTGAATTTGTGAGATGTCATATTTTTATCGCAATTTCAGCAAATTCATCCCATTACCTAAGCTTTAAACTACACAAGTTATGTAAAAAATGTTTACAATTTTTTTTGAAAATATTTAAATATCGCTTAGGCTACGTTAAAAGTGCGTCAAATTCAACCCAAAAAACCTGTTATTTTTGAATTTGTGAGATGTCATACTTTCATCTAAATTTCATCAAATCCATCCCATTACCTAGGCTTAAAACGACACAAATGTAAAAATGTTTAAAATTTTTTTCCAAAATTTTTAAAAATCGCTTAGGCTACGTTAAAAGTGCGTCAAATTCAACCCAAATAGCATGTTATTTTTGAATTTGTGAGATGTCATATTTTCATCGCAATTTCAGCAAATTCATCCCATTTCCTAGGCTTAAAACTACACAAGTTATGTCAAAAATGTTAAAATTTTTTTTTCAAAATTTTTAAAAATCGCTTAGGCTACGTTAAAATTGCGTCAAATTCAACCCAAAAAACATGTTATTTTTGAATTTGTGAGATGTCATATTTCCATCGAAATTTCATCAAATCCATCCTACTACCTAGGCTTAAAACGACACAAATTATGTAAAAAATGTTTAAAATTTTTTTTCAAAATTTTTAAAAATCGCTTAGGCTACGTTAAAAGTGCGTCAAATTCAACCCAAAAAACTTTTTATTTTTGAATTTGTGAGATGTCATATTTTCATCGCAATTTCAGCAAATTCATCCCATTACCTAGGCTTAAAACTACACAAGTTATGTCAAAAATGTTAAAAAAAATTTTTCAAAATTTTTAAAAATCGCTCAGGCTACGTTAAAAGTGCGTCAAATTCAACCCAAAAACCATGTTATTTTTGAATTTTTGAGATGTCATATTTTCATCGAAATTTCATCAAATCCATCCTACTACCTAGGCTTAAAACGACACAAATTATGTAAAAAATGTTTACAATTTTTTTTCAAAATTTTTAAAAATCGCTTAGGCTACGTTAAAAGTGCGTCAAATTCAACCCAAAAAACATATTATTTTTGAATTTGTGAGATGTCATATTTTCATCGCAATTTCAGCAAATTCATCCCATCACCTAAGCTTTAAACGACACAAATTATGTAAAAAATTTTTAAATTTTTTTTTCTAAATTTTTAAAAATCGCTTAGGCTACGTTAAAAGTGCGTCAAATTCAACCCAAAAAACATGTTATTTTTGAATTTGTGAGATGTCATATTTTCATCGAAATTTCATCAAATCCATCCTACTACTTAGGCTTAAAATGACACAAATTATGTAAAAAATGTTTACAATTTTTTTTCAAAGTTTTTAAAAATCGCTTAGGCTACGTTAAAAGTGCGTCAAATTCATGCCAAAAAACATGTTATTTTTGAATTTGTGAGATGTCATATTTTTATCGCAATTTCAGCAACTTCATCCCATTACCTAGGCTTAAAACTACACAAATTATGTAAAAAATGTTTAAAATTTTTTTTCAAAATTTTTAAAAATCGCTTAGGCTACGTTAAAAGTACGTCAAATTCAACCCAAAAAACATGTTATTTTTGAATTTGTGAGATGTCATATTTTTATCGCAATTTCAGCAACTTCATCCCATTACCTAGGCTTAAAACTACACAAATTATGTAAAAAATGTTTAAAATTTTTTTTCAAAATTTTTAAAAATCGCTTAGGCTACGTTAAAAGTACGTCAAATTCAACCCAAAAAACATGTTATTTTTGAATTTTTGAGATGTCATATTTTCATCGCAATTTTAGCAACTTCATCCCATCACCTAAGCTTAAAACGACACAAAGTATGTAAAAAAATGGTAAAATTTTTTTTTCAAAATTTTTAAAAATCGCTTAGGCTACGTTAAAAGTGCGTCAAATTCAACCCAAAAAACATGTTATTTTTGAATTTGTGAGATGTCATATTTTCATCGCAATTTCATCAAATCCATCCCATCACCTAAGCTTAAAACGACACAAAGTATGTAAAAAAATTTAAAAATTTTTTTTTTCAAAATTTTTAAAAATCGCTTAGGCTACGTTAAAAGTGCGTCAAATTCAACCCAAAAAACATGTTATTTTTGAATTTGTGAGATGTCATATTTTCATCGAAATTTCATCAAATCCATCCTACTACTTAGGCTTAAAACGACACAAATTATGTAAAAAATGTTTACAATTTTTTTTCAAAATTTTTAAAAATCGCTTAGGCTACGTTAAAAGTGCGTCAAATTCAACCCAAAAAACATGTTATTTTTGAATTTGTGAGATGTCATATTTTTATCGCAATTTCATCAAATCCATCCCATCACCTAAGCTTAAAACGACACAAAGTATGTAAAAAAATGTTAAAATTTTTTTTTCAAAATTTTTAAAAATCGCTTAGGCTACGTTAAAAGTGCGTCAAATTCAACCCAAAAAACATGTTATTTTTGAATTTGTGAGATGTCATATTTTCATCGAAATTTCATCAAATCCATCCTACTACCTAGGCTTAAAACAACACAAATTATGTAAAAAATGTTTACAATTTTTTTTCAAAATTTTTAAAAATCGCTTAGGCTACGTTAAAAGTGCGTCAAATTTAACCCAAAAAACCTGTTATTTTTGAATTTGTGAGATGTCATATTTTCATCGCAATTTCAGCAAATTCATCCCATCACCTAAGCTTTAAACGACACAAATTATGTAAAAAAATGTTAAAATTTTTTTTTCAAAATTTTTAAAAATCGCTTAGGCTACGTTAAAAGTGCGTCAAATTCAACCCAAAAAACATGTTATTTTTGAATTTGTGAGATGTCATATTTTCATCGAAATTTCATCAAATCCATCCTACTACCTAGGCTTAAAACGACACAAATTATGTAAAAAATGTTTACAATTTTTTTTCAAAATTTTTAAAAATCGCTTAGGCTACGTTAACAGTGCTTCAAATTCAATCCAAAAAGCATGTTATTTTTGAATTTGTGAGATGTCATATTTTCATCGCAATTTCAGCAAATTCATCCCATCACCTAAGCTTTAAACGACACAAATTATGTAAAAAAATGTTAAAATTTTTTTTCAAAATTTTTAAAAATCGCTTAGGCTACGTTAAAAGTGCTTCAAATTCAACCCAAAAAACATGTTATTTTTGAATTTGTGAGATGTCATATTTTCATCGCAATTTCAGCAAATTCATCCCATCACCTAAGCTTAAAACGACACAAATTATGTAAAAAAATGTTAAAAATTTTTTTTCAAAATTTTTAAAAATCGCTTAGGCTACGTTAAAAGTGCGTCAAATTCAACCCAAAAAACATATTATTTTTGAATTTGTGAGATGTCATATTTTCATCGCAATTTCAGCAAATTCATCCCATCACCTAAGCTTTAAACGACACAAATTATGTAAAAAATTTTTAAATTTTTTTTTCTAAATTTTTAAAAATCGCTTAGGCTACGTTAAAAGTGCGTCAAATTCAACCCAAAAAACATGTTATTTTTGAATTTGTGAGATGTCATATTTTCATCGAAATTTCATCAAATCCATCCTACTACTTAGGCTTAAAATGACACAAATTATGTAAAAAATGTTTACAATTTTTTTTCAAAATTTTTAAAAATCGCTTAGGCTACGTTAAAAGTGCGTCAAATTCAACCCAAAAAACATGTTATTTTTGAATTTGTGAGATGTCATATTTTTATCGCAATTTCATCAAATCCATCCCATCACCTAAGCTTAAAACGACACAAAGTATGTAAAAAAATTAAAAAATTTTTTTTTTCAAAATTTTTAAAAATCGCTTAGGCTACGTTAAAAGTGCGTCAAATTCAACCCAAAAAACATGTTATTTTTGAATTTGTGAGATGTCATATTTTCATCGAAATTTCATCAAATCCATCCTACTACTTAGGCTTAAAACGACACAAATTATGTAAAAAATGTTTACAATTTTTTTTCAAAATTTTTAAAAATCGCTTAGGCTACGTTAAAAGTGCTTCAAATTCAACCCAAAAAACATGTTATTTTTGAATTTGTGAGATGTCATATTTTTATCGCAATTTCATCAAATCCATCCCATCACCTAAGCTTAAAACGACACAAATTATGTAAAAAAATGTTAAAATTTTTTTTTCAAAATTTTTAAAAATCGCTTAGGCTACGTTAAAAGTGCGTCAAATTCAACCCAAAAAACATGTTATTTTTGAATTTGTGAGATGTCATATTTTCATCGAAATTTCATCAAATCCATCCTACTACCTAGGCTTAAAACAACACAAATTATGTAAAAAATGTTTACAATTTTTTTTCAAAATTTTTAAAAATCGCTTAGGCTACGTTAAAAGTGCGTCAAATTCAACCCAAAAAACCTGTTATTTTCGAATTTGTGAGATGTCATATTTTCATCGCAATTTCAGCAAATTCATCCCATCACCTAAGCTTAAAACGACACAAATTATGTAAAAAAATGTTAAAATTTTTTTTTCAAAATTTTTAAAAATCGCTTAGGCTACGTTAAAAGTGCGTCAAATTCAACCCAAAAAACATGTTATTTTTGAATTTGTGAGATGTCATATTTTCATCGAAATTTCATCAAATCCATCCTACTACTTAGGCTTAAAACGACACAAATTATGTAAAAAATGTTTACAATTTTTTTTCAAAATTTTTAAAAATCGCTTAGGCTACGTTAACAGTGCTTCAAATTCAATCCAAAAAGCATGTTATTTTTGAATTTGTGAGATGTCATATTTTCATCGCAATTTCAGCAAATTCATCCCATCACCTAAGCTTTAAACGACACAAATTATGTAAAAAAATGTTAAAATTTTTTTTCAAAATTTTTAAAAATCGCTTAGGCTACGTTAAAAGTGCGTCAAATTCAACCCAAAAAACATGTTATTTTTGAATTTGTGAGATGTCATATTTTCATCGCAATTTCAGCAAATTCATCCCATCACCTAAGCTTTAAACGACACAAATTATGTAAAAAAATGTTAAAATTTTTTTTCAAAATTTTTAAAAATCGCTTAGGCTACGTTAAAAGTGCGTCAAATTCAACCCAAAAAACATATTATTTTTGAATTTGTGAGATGTCATATTTTCATCGCAATTTCAGCAAATTCATCCCATCACCTAAGCTTTAAACGACACAAATTATGTAAAAAATTTTTAAATTTTTTTTTCTAAATTTTTAAAAATCGCTTAGGCTACGTTAAAAGTGCGTCAAATTCAACCCAAAAAACATGTTATTTTTGAATTTGTGAGATGTCATACTTTCATCTAAATTTCATCAAATCCATCCCATTACCTAGGCTTAAAACGACACAAATTATGTAAAAATGTTTAAAATTTTTTTCCAAAATTTTTAAAAATCGCTTAGGCTACGTTAAAAGTGCGTCAAATTCAACCCAAAAAGCATGTTATTTTTGAATTTGTGAGATGTCATATTTTCATCGCAATTTCAGCAAATTCATCCCATTTCCTAAAACTACACAAGTTATGTCAAAAATGTTAAAATTTTTTTTTCAAAATTTTTAAAAATCGCTTAGGCTACGTTAAAATTGCGTCAAATTAAACCCAAAAAACATGTTATTTTTGAATTTGTGAGATGTCATATTTCCATCGAAATTTCATCAAATCCATCCTACTACCTAGGCTTAAAACGACACAAATTATGTAAAAAATGTTTGCAATTTTTTTTCAAAATTTTTAAAAATCGCTTAGGCTACGTTAAAAGTGCGTCAAATTCAACCCAAAAAACTTTTTATTTTTGAATTTGTGAGATGTCATATTTTCATCGCAATTTCAGCAAATTCATCCCATTACCTAGGCTTAAAACTACACAAGTTATGTCAAAAATGTTAAAAAAAATTTTTCAAAATTTTTAAAAATCGCTTAGGCTACGTTAAAAGTGCGTCAAATTCAACCCAAAAACCATGTTATTTTTGAATTTTTGAGATGTCATATTTTCATCGAAATTTCATCAAATCCATCCTACTACCTAGGCTTAAAACGACACAAATTATGTAAAAAATGTTTACAATTTTTTTTCAAAATTTTTAAAAATCGCTTAGGCTACGTTAAAAGTGCGTCAAATTCAACCCAAAAAACATATTATTTTTGAATTTGTGAGATGTCATATTTTCATCGCAATTTCAGCAAATTCATCCCATCACCTAAGCTTTAAACGACACAAATTATGTAAAAAATTTTTAAATTTTTTTTTCTAAATTTTTAAAAATCGCTTAGGCTACGTTAAAAGTGCGTCAAATTCAACCCAAAAAACATGTTATTTTTGAATTTGTGAGATGTCATATTTTCATCGAAATTTCATCAAATCCATCCTACTCCCTAGGCTTAAAATGACACAAATTATGTAAAAAATGTTTACAATTTTTTTTCAAAGTTTTTAAAAATCGCTTAGGCTACGTTAAAAGTGCGTCAAATTCATGCCAAAAAACATGTTATTTTTGAATTTGTGAGATGTCATATTTTTATCGCAATTTCAGCAACTTCATCCCATTACCTAGGCTTAAAACTACACAAATTATGTAAAAAATGTTTAAAATTTTTTTTCAAAATTTTTAAAAATCGCTTAGGCTACGTTAAAAGTGCGTCAAATTCATGCCAAAAAACATGTTATTTTTGAATTTGTGAGATGTCATATTTTTATCGCAATTTCAGCAACTTCATCCCATTACCTAGGCTTAAAACTACACAAATTATGTAAAAAATGTTTAAAATTTTTTTTCAAAATTTTTAAAAATCGCTTAGGCTACGTTAAAAGTGCGTCAAATTCAACCCAAAAAACATGTTATTTTTGAATTTGTGAGATGTCATATTTTCATCGAAATTTCATCAAATCCATCCTACTACCTAGGCTTAAAACAACACAAATTATGTAAAAAATGTTTACAATTTTTTTTCAAAATTTTTAAAAATCGCTTAGGCTACGTTAAAAGTGCGTCAAATTCAACCCAAAAAACCTGTTATTTTTGAATTTGTGAGATGTCATATTTTCATCGCAATTTCAGCAAATTCATCCCATCACCTAAGCTTTAAACGACACAAATTATGTAAAAAAATGTTAAAATTTTTTTTTCAAAATTTTTAAAAATCGCTTAGGCTACGTTAAAAGTGCGTCAAATTCAACCCAAAAAACATGTTATTTTTGAATTTGTGAGATGTCATATTTTCATCGAAATTTCATCAAATCCATCCTACTACTTAGGCTTAAAACGACACAAATTATGTAAAAAATGTTTACAATTTTTTTTCAAAATTTTTAAAAATCGCTTAGGCTACGTTAACAGTGCTTCAAATTCAATCCAAAAAGCATGTTATTTTTGAATTTGTGAGATGTCATATTTTCATCGCAATTTCAGCAAATTCATCCCATCACCTAAGCTTTAAACGACACAAATTATGTAAAAAAATGTTAAAATTTTTTTTCAAAATTTTTAAAAATCGCTTAGGCTACGTTAAAAGTGCGTCAAATTCAACCCAAAAAACATGTTATTTTTGAATTTGTGAGATGTCATATTTTCATCGCAATTTCAGCAAATTCATCCCATCACCTAAGCTTAAAACGACACAAATTATGTAAAAAAATGTTAAAAATTTTTTTTCAAAATTTTTAAAAATCGCTTAGGCTACGTTAAAAGTGCGTCAAATTCAACCCAAAAAACATATTATTTTTAAATTTGTGAGAAGTCATATTTTCATCGCAATTTCAGCAAATTCATCCCATCACCTAAGCTTTAAACGACACAAATTATGTAAAAAATTTTTAAATTTTTTTTTCTAAATTTTTAAAAATCGCTTAGGCTACGTTAAAAGTGCGTCAAATTCAACCCAAAAAACATGTTATTTTTGAATTTGTGAGATGTCATATTTTCATCGAAATTTCATCAAATCCATCCTACTACTTAGGCTTAAAATGACACAAATTATGTAAAAAATGTTTACAATTTTTTTTCAAAGTTTTTAAAAATCGCTTAGGCTACGTTAAAAGTGCGTCAAATTCATGCCAAAAAACATGTTATTTTTGAATTTGTGAGATGTCATATTTTTATCGCAATTTCAGCAACTTCATCCCATTACCTAGGCTTAAAACTACACAAGTTATGTAAAAAATGTTTAAAATTTTTTTTCAAAATTTTTAAAAATCGCTTAGGCTACGTTAAAAGTACGTCAAATTCAACCCAAAAACATTTTATTTTTGAATTTGTGAGATGTCATATTTTTATCGCAATTTCAGCAAATTCATCCCATTACCTAAGCTTTAAACTACACAAGTTATGTAAAAAATGTTTACAATTTTTTTTGAAAATATTTAAATATCGCTTAGGCTACGTTAAAAGTGCGTCAAATTCAACCCAAAAAACCTGTTATTTTTGAATTTGTGAGATGTCATACTTTCATCTAAATTTCATCAAATCCATCCCATTACCTAGGCTTAAAACGACACAAATGTAAAAATGTTTAAAATTTTTTTCCAAAATTTTTAAAAATCGCTTAGGCTACGTTAAAAGTGCGTCAAATTCAACCCAAAAAGCATGTTATTTTTGAATTTGTGAGATGTCATATTTTCATCGCAATTTCAGCAAATTCATCCCATTTCCTAGGCTTAAAACTACACAAGTTATGTCAAAAATGTTAAAATTTTTTTTTCAAAATTTTTAAAAATCGCTTAGGCTACGTTAAAATTGCGTCAAATTCAACCCAAAAAACATGTTATTTTTGAATTTGTGAGATGTCATATTTCCATCGAAATTTCATCAAATCCATCCTACTACCTAGGCTTAAAACGACACAAATTATGTAAAAAATGTTTGCAATTTTTTTTCAGAATTTTTAAAAATCGCTTAGGCTACGTTAAAAGTGCGTCAAATTCAACCCAAAAAACTTTTTATTTTTGAATTTGTGAGATGTCATATTTTCATCGCAATTTCAGCAAATTCATCCCATTACCTAGGCTTAAAACTACACAAGTTATGTCAAAAATGTTAAAAAAAATTTTTCAAAATTTTTAAAAATCGCTCAGGCTACGTTAAAAGTGCGTCAAATTCAACCCAAAAACCATGTTATTTTTGAATTTTTGAGATGTCATATTTTCATCGAAATTTCATCAAATCCATCCTACTACCTAGGCTTAAAACGACACAAATTATGTAAAAAATGTTTACAATTTTTTTTCAAAATTTTTAAAAATCGCTTAGGCTACGTTAAAAGTGCGTCAAATTCAACCCAAAAAACATATTATTTTTGAATTTGTGAGATGTCATATTTTCATCGCAATTTCAGCAAATTCATCCCATCACCTAAGCTTTAAACGACACAAATTATGTAAAAAATTTTTAAATTTTTTTTTCTAAATTTTTAAAAATCGCTTAGGCTACGTTAAAAGTGCGTCAAATTCAACCCAAAAAACATGTTATTTTTGAATTTGTGAGATGTCATATTTTCATCGAAATTTCATCAAATCCATCCTACTACTTAGGCTTAAAATGACACAAATTATGTAAAAAATGTTTACAATTTTTTTTCAAAGTTTTTAAAAATCGCTTAGGCTACGTTAAAAGTGCGTCAAATTCATGCCAAAAAACATGTTATTTTTGAATTTGTGAGATGTCATATTTTTATCGCAATTTCAGCAACTTCATCCCATTACCTAGGCTTAAAACTACACAAATTATGTAAAAAATGTTTAAAATTTTTTTTCAAAATTTTTAAAAATCGCTTAGGCTACGTTAAAAGTACGTCAAATTCAACCCAAAAAACATGTTATTTTTGAATTTGTGAGATGTCATATTTTTATCGCAATTTCAGCAAATTCATCCCATTACCTAAGCTTTAAACTACACAAGTTATGTAAAAAATGTTTACAATTTTTTTTGAAAATATTTAAATATCGCTTAGGCTACGTTAAAAGTGCGTCAAATTCAACCCAAAAAACCTGTTATTTTTGAATTTGTGAGATGTCATACTTTCATCTAAATTTCATCAAATCCATCCCATTACCTAGGCTTAAAACGACACAAATGTAAAAATGTTTAAAATTTTTTTCCAAAATTTTTAAAAATCGCTTAGGCTACGTTAAAAGTGCGTCAAATTCAACCCAAAAAACATGTTATATTTGAATTTTTGAGATGTCATATTTTCATCGCAATTTTAGCAACTTCATCCCATCACCTAAGCTTAAAACGACACAAAGTATGTAAAAAAATGGTAAAATTTTTTTTTCAAAATTTTTAAAAATCGCTTAGGCTACGTTAAAAGTGCGTCAAATTCAACCCAAAAAACATGTTATTTTTGAATTTGTGAGATGTCATATTTTCATCGCAATTTCATCAAATCCATCCCATCACCTAAGCTTAAAACGACACAAAGTATGTAAAAAAATTTAAAAATTTTTTTTTTCAAAATTTTTAAAAATCGCTTAGGCTACGTTAAAAGTGCGTCAAATTCAACCCAAAAAACATGTTATTTTTGAATTTGTGAGATGTCATATTTTCATCGAAATTTCATCAAATCCATCCTACTACTTAGGCTTAAAACGACACAAATTATGTAAAAAATGTTTACAATTTTTTTTCAAAATTTTTAAAAATCGCTTAGGCTACGTTAAAAGTGCGTCAAATTCAACCCAAAAAACATGTTATTTTTGAATTTGTGAGATGTCATATTTTTATCGCAATTTCATCAAATCCATCCCATCACCTAAGCTTAAAACGACACAAAGTATGTAAAAAAATGTTAAAATTTTTTTTTCAAAATTTTTAAAAATCGCTTAGGCTACGTTAAAAGTGCGTCAAATTCAACCCAAAAAACATGTTATTTTTGAATTTGTGAGATGTCATATTTTCATCGAAATTTCATCAAATCCATCCTACTACCTAGGCTTAAAACAACACAAATTATGTAAAAAATGTTTACAATTTTTTTTCAAAATTTTTAAAAATCGCTTAGGCTACGTTAAAAGTGCGTCAAATTCAACCCAAAAAACCTGTTATTTTTGAATTTGTGAGATGTCATATTTTCATCGCAATTTCAGCAAATTCATCCCATCACCTAAGCTTTAAACGACACAAATTATGTAAAAAAATGTTAAAATTTTTTTTTCAAAATTTTTAAAAATCGCTTAGGCTACGTTAAAAGTGCGTCAAATTCAACCCAAAAAACATGTTATTTTTGAATTTGTGAGATGTCATATTTTCATCGAAATTTCATCAAATCCATCCTACTACTTAGGCTTAAAACGACACAAATTATGTAAAAAATGTTTACAATTTTTTTTCAAAATTTTTAAAAATCGCTTAGGCTACGTTAACAGTGCTTCAAATTCAATCCAAAAAGCATGTTATTTTTGAATTTGTGAGATGTCATATTTTCATCGCAATTTCAGCAAATTCATCCCATCACCTAAGCTTTAAACGACACAAATTATGTAAAAAAATGTTAAAATTTTTTTTCAAAATTTTTAAAAATCGCTTAGGCTACGTTAAAAGTGCGTCAAATTTAACCCAAAAAACATGTTATTTTTGAATTTGTGAGATGTCATATTTTCATCGAAATTTCAGCAACTTCATCCCATTACCTAGGCTTTAAACTACACAAGTTATGTCAAAAATTTCAAAAATTTTTTTTTAAAATTTTTAAAAATCGCTTAGGGTACGTTAAAAGTGCGTCAAATTCAACCCAAAAAACATGTTATTTTTGAAGTTGTGAGATGTCATATTTTCATCGCAATTTCAGCAAATTCATCCCATTACCTAGGCTTAAAACTACACAAGTTATGTAAAAAATGTTTAAAATTTTTTTTCAAAGTTTTTAAAAATCGCTTAGGCTACGTTAAAAGTGCGTCAAATTCATGCCAAAAAACATGTTATTTTTGAATTTGTGAGATGTCATATTTTTATCGCAATTTCAGCAACTTCATCCCATTACCTAGGCTTAAAACTACACAAATTATGTAAAAAATGTTTAAAATTTTTTTTCAAAATTTTTAAAAATCGCTTAGGCTACGTTAAAAGTACGTCAAATTCAACCCAAAAAACATGTTATTTTTGAATTTGTGAGATGTCATATTTTTATCGCAATTTCAGCAAATTCATCCCATTACCTAAGCTTTAAACTACACAAGTTATGTAAAAAATGTTTACAATTTTTTTTGAAAATATTTAAATATCGCTTAGGCTACGTTAAAAGTGCGTCAAATTCATGCCAAAAAACATGTTATTTTTGAATTTGTGAGATGTCATATTTTTATCGCAATTTCAGCAACTTCATCCCATTACCTAGGCTTAAAACTACACAAATTATGTAAAAAATGTTTAAAATTTTTTTTCAAAATTTTTAAAAATCGCTTAGGCTACGTTAAAAGTACGTCAAATTCAACCCAAAAAACATGTTATTTTTGAATTTGTGAGATGTCATATTTTTATCGCAATTTCAGCAAATTCATCCCATTACCTAAGCTTTAAACTACACAAGTTATGTAAAAAATGTTTACAATTTTTTTTGAAAATATTTAAATATCGCTTAGGCTACGTTAAAAGTGCGTCAAATTCAACCCAAAAAACCTGTTATTTTTGAATTTGTGAGATGTCATACTTTCATCTAAATTTCATCAAATCCATCCCATTACCTAGGCTTAAAACGACACAAATGTAAAAATGTTTAAAATTTTTTTCCAAAATTTTTAAAAATCGCTTAGGCTACGTTAAAAGTGCGTCAAATTCAACCCAAAAAGCATGTTATTTTTGAATTTGTGAGATGTCATATTTTCATCGCAATTTCAGCAAATTCATCCCATTTCCTAGGCTTAAAACTACACAAGTTATGTCAAAAATGTTAAAATTTTTTTTTCAAAATTTTTAAAAATCGCTTAGGCTACGTTAAAATTGCGTCAAATTCAACCCAAAAAACATGTTATTTTTGAATTTGTGAGATGTCATATTTCCATCGAAATTTCATCAAATCCATCCTACTACCTAGGCTTAAAACGACACAAATTATGTAAAAAATGTTTGCAATTTTTTTTCAAAATTTTTAAAAATCGCTTAGGCTACGTTAAAAGTGCGTCAAATTCAACCCAAAAAACATGTTATATTTGAATTTTTGAGATGTCATATTTTCATCGCAATTTTAGCAACTTCATCCCATCACCTAAGCTTAAAACGACACAAAGTATGTAAAAAAATGGTAAAATTTTTTTTTCAAAATTTTTAAAAATCGCTTAGGCTACGTTAAAAGTGCGTCAAATTCAACCCAAAAAACATGTTATTTTTGAATTTGTGAGATGTCATATTTTCATCGCAATTTCATCAAATCCATCCCATCACCTAAGCTTAAAACGACACAAAGTATGTAAAAAAATTTAAAAATTTTTTTTTTCAAAATTTTTAAAAATCGCTTAGGCTACGTTAAAAGTGCGTCAAATTTAACCCAAAAAACATGTTATTTTTGAATTTGTGAGATGTCATATTTTCATCGAAATTTCATCAAATCCATCCTACTACTTAGGCTTAAAACGACACAAATTATGTAAAAAATGTTTACAATTTTTTTTCAAAATTTTTAAAAATCGCTTAGGCTACGTTAAAAGTGCGTCAAATTCAACCCAAAAAACATGTTATTTTTGAATTTGTGAGAT
The DNA here is from genome assembly GCA_914767995.1 of Thecocarcelia acutangulata. Classification (NCBI taxonomy): domain Eukaryota; kingdom Metazoa; phylum Arthropoda; class Insecta; order Diptera; family Tachinidae; genus Thecocarcelia; species Thecocarcelia acutangulata. The sequence continues at coordinate 60,643,697 of OU612096.1, read as the reverse complement.
GTCATATTTTTATCGCAATTTCATCAAATCCATCCCATCACCTAAGCTTAAAACGACACAAATTATGTAAAAAAATGTTAAAATTTTTTTTTCAAAATTTTTAAAAATCGCTTAGGCTACGTTAAAAGTGCGTCAAATTCAACCCAAAAAACATGTTATTTTTGAATTTGTGAGATGTCATATTTTCATCGAAATTTCATCAAATCCATCCTACTACCTAGGCTTAAAACAACACAAATTATGTAAAAAATGTTTAAAATTTTTTTTCAAAATTTTTAAAAATCGCTTAGGCTACGTTAAAAGTGCGTCAAATTCAACCCAAAAAACCTGTTATTTTTGAATTTGTGAGATGTCATATTTTCATCGCAATTTCAGCAAATTCATCCCATCACCTAAGCTTTAAACGACACAAATTATGTAAAAAAATGTTAAAATTTTTTTTTCAAAATTTTTAAAAATCGCTTAGGCTACGTTAAAAGTGCGTCAAATTCAACCCAAAAAACATGTTATTTTTGAATTTGTGAGATGCCATATTTTCATCGAAATTTCATCAAATCCATCCTACTACTTAGGCTTAAAACGACACAAATTATGTAAAAAATGTTTACAATTTTTTTTCAAAATTTTTAAAAATCGCTTAGGCTACGTTAACAGTGCTTCAAATTCAATCCAAAAAGCATGTTATTTTTGAATTTGTGAGATGTCATATTTTCATCGCAATTTCAGCAAATTCATCCCATCACCTAAGCTTTAAACGACACAAATTATGTAAAAAAATTTTAAAATTTTTTTTCAAAATTTTTAAAAATCGCTTAGGCTACGTTAAAAGTGCGTCAAATTCAACCCAAAAAACATGTTATTTTTGAATTTGTGAGATGTCATATTTTCATCGAAATTTCAGCAACTTCATCCCATTACCTAGGCTTTAAACTACACAAGTTATGTCAAAAATTTCAAAAAATTTTTTTTTAAATTTTTAAAAATCGCTTAGGGTACGTTAAAAGTGCGTCAAATTCAACCCAAAAAACATGTTATTTTTGAAGTTGTGAGATGTCATATTTTCATCGCAATTTCAGCAAATTCATCCCATTACCTAGGCTTAAAACTACACAAGTTATGTAAAAAATGTTTAAAATTTTTTTTCAAAATTTTTAAAAATCGCTTAGGCTACGTTAACAGTGCGTCAAATTCAACCCAAAAAACATGTTATTTTTGAATTTGTGAGATGTCATATTTTCATCGCAATTTTAGCAACTTCATCACATTACCTAGGCTTAAAACCACACAACTTTTGTCAAAAATTTTTAAAATTTTTTTTTAAAATTTTTAAAAATCGCTTAGGCTACGTTAAAAGTGCGTCAAATTCAACCCAAAAAACCTGTTATTTTTGAATTTGTGAGATGTCATATTTTCATCGAAATTTCATTAAACCCATCCCATTACCTAGGCTTAAAACTACACAAATTATGTAAAAAATATTTAAAATTTTTTTTCAAAATTTTTAAAAATCGCTTAGGCTACGTTAAAAGTACGTCAAATTCAACCCAAAAAACATTTTATTTTTGAATTTGTGAGATGTCATATTTTTATCGCAATTTCAGCAAATTCATCCCATTACCTAGGCTTAAATTTACACAAGTTATGTAAAAAATTTTTACAATTTTTTTTCAAAATTTTTAAAAATCGCTTAGGCTACGTTAAAAGTGCGTCAAATTCAACCCAAAAAACATGTTATTTTTGAATTTGTGATATGTCACATTTTCATCGAAATTTCAGCAACTTCATCCCATTACCTAGGCTTAAAACTACACAAGTTATGTAAAAAATGTTTAAAATTTTTTTTTTCAAAATTTTTAAAAGTCGCTTAGGCTACGTTAAAAGTGCGTCAAATTCAACCCAAAAAACATGTTATTTTTGAATTTTTGAGATGTCATATTTTCATCGCAATTTCAGCAACTTCATCCCATTACCTAGGGTTAAAACTACACAAGTTATGTAAAAAATTTTAAAATTTTTTTTTTAAATTTTTAAAAATCGCTTAGGCTACGTTAAAAGTGCGTCAAATTCAACCCAAAAAACATGTTATTTTTGAATTTGTGAGATGTCATATTTTCATCGAAATTTCATCAAATCCATCCTACTACCTAGGCTTATTTATTTATTTATTTATTTATAAAACATTAGAAAATAATTACAAAATTATAGACTAATGATAAAGGGCCATGGTTACAAGACCTTAGGCTCAAAAATACTTATATAATCGGTTTATTTATTAAATAGAATTATATAGATTACATTCTTTTAAAAAGTTGTGATCATATTTATGGATTCAGGAGTTGGATTCGAAATTAGGTGTATCAGGGTTGTTGGGTTTAAATGTTTCAATAATATTTGTTCACGTTGTTTTTGATATTTCGGACAGGAAGTGAGTATGTGTGTGATTCTAAGATGAGGAGCAATGTTGCACGTACATACTTGTGGTTCTGTTAGGTTTATTAGTGCACCGTGGGAGAGTTTCGTGTGTCCTAGATGGAGTCTTATAAATTTTATTGTATCTCTTCTACTTAATTTATCTGCAGTATTCCTAAGGTATTCGTCGATGGTTACTCTTTCGAAATTAGTTGTCTTATACCAATAAGACGTCAAGTTGAATAAATCCCTTTCATGGGAAAAAAAGGTTTTTGCATAGTTGTTGATGTGTTTTGTGTTAGTATTGGGTGTTGTTATGAGGGGTGAATTGAGTGTTTCCTTAGCTGACTTATCAGCGAATTCATTCCCAGCAATGCCGCAATGGCCTGGGGTCCAGATAAGATTTATTTTTGGAAATTTTTCAATAAGAATGTTTCTTATTTGAAAGGCATAATAATTACTATTATAAAGATTTGAAATAGCTTTTAACGATGACAATGAATCCGTGCAAATCGCAAAGAACCCGTTTTTGTCACGAAGTTGTTTGATAGCTTCAAAAATGGCTATTATTTCTGTTGTAAAAATTGACGTATAAATTGGAACTAACGCTTTTTTAATAATGGTATTGATTGTTGTTATAGCGTAACCTACTGCGTTGTTCGTTTTGGAGGCATCAGTATACACAAAAGAATAATTGTTGTTTTTATCTATGATTTCTTGAAACATTTGCTTGAATATTTGTGGGTTATGCATGTGTTTCGGAAGTATATTAATGCTGGTATTAATAGAATCGGGACAAAAATGCCATTGCGGCTTTATTTTTGGTTGGTTAGAGGTAATTCGGGTTGATATTTCCAGATTCCTACTGATCTGAATAATGTTGTAAATGACTGAAGGTACTTTTGGGGTTTTTTTTGACTTATAAACCTTGTTAATTATATTGTTAAGTGGTGTGTCTGCGCAATTATATATAGACCTTATTAAACGAGAAGTTGCAATTTCTTTCTGTTGTTCTAAAGGCAAAATGTTACACTCATAGAGCATGTTTGAAACGGGTGTTGAACAAAAAGCGCCAAGTGCGCTACGTAGTGCTGCATTAATTTTTGTTTTAATTTTTCTAAGATTAGAGTTAGGTGCATTTCCAAAAAAGGGTAGGGCGTAGTTAATTTTCGATAAAAGAAGAGTTTTTACGATTGAAACTGAAGTTAAGGTATTACAATTGAATTTTGAGCTGGATAGATATTTGATAACGTTAAGCGTTTTCGTTAGGGAAGTTGCCAAATTATCTATCTGTGTTTTCCAGTTATACTTTTTGTTGATGGATAGCCCAAGAATTTTAAGGTTATCAACTGTAATAAGTTGATTATTACCTAAAATTGTGCTAGAGCAGTTTTTCTTCCTACATACATTTAGAAGTCGATAAAACAGCTCCAGAGTAGATACCCCATTCTTTAATGGTGTTAAAAAGACCCTCCAGGTTGATTGTAGGATTTTTTTTCTTGCCTGATCTGATTAAAATATGAAAGTCATCGGCGTACGCAATGTAGTCGACTTCCTTAAATAGGGATATTTTAAAGCAAAGTTTGTTATAGGCTATAAGAAACAAAATCACTGATAATGGTGATCCTTGTTGGATTCCATTTTGAAGAGGCATAGATTTTGAAACGATTTTATTTACCCTTACGATAATTTTCCTGTTTGTCATAACATTTTTTATATAATTTATTATTCTTGGGCCTACTTTCCATTCCACTAGTTGATCGATAACTGCGTGCATGCCTATTTTGTCAAACGCTTTCTCAAAATCTAGAGATATAATCGTCATGTGTTTTTTTAGGGAAAGGCAATTTGCAATTTGATAATCTACGTAGAGTAGAGCATCAATTGGTGATTTGCCTTTCTTAAAACCAAGTTGACGACTATCGAGAAGCTTGTTGACAGTAACAAGCCACCATAGCCTGTTTGCTATTACTTTATCCATTACCTTCGATAGGCATGGGTTCAGTGATACAGGTCGATAGGAGTTTGGTAGCGTTTTATCTGATCTCGGCTTTACTATTGGAACTATAAGGCTTGTTTTATATTGTTGGGGTATGACGCTTTTGAAAATGTTATTGAAGAAATATAAAACCCGTTTCTTTAACACTTGTGGTAATTGTTTCAACATTATGTAACTTATTCTATCCAAGCCGGGAGTTTTTCCTTTCAAACTCTGGAGAACAAAGTTAAACTCAGTTGCACGTATGTCCTCTTCGATTGCAAGGGCTACAGTAGAAGGGGTTGTTGGTGGTATTATAGTAAATGATGCAGCTTTGCTGTTTCTGAATTGCTGAGGAAAATTGTTATCTGCGGCGTTATCAGACCAAAATTTTCCTAGAGTGTTAGCTATCTCATACCTATCTGTAGTTAATAAATTATTGTCTGTATGTAAACTATGAATGGATTGAGAAGTTTTGTAGCCAGAAAAGTTGGAAATATTTTTCCACAGTCGATCTATTGATGTGGTTGGACTAATTGTAGACGTAAAATCATTCAAAGAAATAAGCTTAGCCTTTTTTATTTCTCTTTTTAGCTCAGCGTTAAGCTTCTTAAAATTTAGAAGATTTTCTGTATTTATACTTCTTTTGAATTTATACCACTCTACGTGGTAGGATGTTTGATGTTGATTGGGGAATAGATGTGTTTGCGGCTTTTAATATAATTTTGCGGATGTTTGAAGCCTCTATGTTTGTATTATCAACTATTGGTTTTTCAGCCGTAAACGTTGAACAGTTATTATAGAATTTTGCCCAGTCAGCTTTTTGAAAAATAAATTTTGGCTTAACTAGTATTTGACTAGCGCTTTGGTAAAAGTTTAAGGAGGTAATTATTGGAAAATGGTCACTTGCGTTAAAGTTTTCAATCGTTCTCCATTCTGAGATTGCGGCGATTTGGGGGGTACAAAAAGTAAGGTCAACATGCGATAGGGTTCCGTGTGTACTTAGATGTGTTGGTGATCCATTATTTAAAATAATGAACTGAGATTGATTAATAAAGTTCTCAACTATTATTCCTCTTTGGTTGTTTATGTGTGATCCCCAAAGATTATGCCAAGCATTGAAATCACCTGTTACAATTGTTTGAGATGTCAAGTTTCCAAAAACGTTTTGTAAATTTTGTGTCTGTATCTTTATCTGAGGAGGGATGTAAGCACTAACCACATTAAACTTCAAGGCGGATTTTATTTCTAAACAAACGGTATCGAAATCTTTGTTTAGCGCTATAAGTTTGTGTTCAACTGATTTGTGGATCAGAATAGCTACACCACCATACCTGGTAGGCGAAGAGTTTTCAAGATAAAGGTTATAGTTTATTGGAATGGTTATATTTGTTGGGGAATGGATATGGGTTTCTTGTAGTGTTATGATTTTGGGGTAGTATTTTTTTATTAATATCGACAATTCATTATAATTATTAATGTAACCATTTATATTCCACTGAATAATGTTAAATGTCATAGTTTTGTTAGCATATTAAAAATTGGTCTGTTTTTAGCAGTGTAAATTATAAAAAATAAGAAAAATGAATTAAAAGGTATGATTTTGTAATACGATAAAAGAGAAAATGATGTAATATTAAAGATTTTATAAGAGTAGTAATAAAGAGTGATAGACTGCAACGAGAGGTTGTGAGAACTTATCTTTAATCTTGTGACAGAGATTGAAGTTGATATGAAAGTGCAGACTGTTCGTTTAATAATCATACAGTAATTAAATATTTTATGGGTTAATAATGAAGAGAATCGAGAGAGTAGGTTATTATATACAAATACGATAATAAAAGGTATTAACGGTATATTAATGTTTTTAGATGTGAGAGACATTATAAAGCAATAGGGTTTATTTTTTCTTACTGCCAGTTATTAACTTTTTCTTAAGTTTGCTTTTAGTTTTGTTCGAAATATTTTTTGGTACGAGAAATGCTTTGTTATCTGATGTTGATGGAGTTTCTGCTCCTGTCAGTGAGAAATACTTTGGGTTTCCATATTAACAGCTTCACTCTCTGAGATATCAATATCAGATATTACAGTCGAGTAATCTGTTATACTTCTTTGTGATGACGTGGCGTTTGTAGCGTTAATAGTTGGTTTTGGTGTTTGTTGTTGGGTTTCGCTGTTAATTTTAGGATGATCTTTTAAAACAGTAGAGTATGTTGCATTGTTTAAGTGGTGACGTTGTTTGTAGATGCTTGTGGCTTTTTTCTTACTTACTTTTTCTTGAGTAATTATTGCCTGAATTTCTTTTTCCTTTAGGAATACTGGGCACTTTTTATCGGTAGTCGAGTGGTTATAAGCGAGATCCTCTTCTTTACAATTAATACATAATTTTACAATTCTTGGCTATGTGACCATAGCGATAGCATGTTTTGCATCTAAGGGGTAATGGAATGTAGGTACGAATTCTCACTCTCTCATAGCCAATTGTTATCTCGGATGGAAGAGATGTAGAGTTAAATGTTAAAATAACCAAACCGGTCTCTTCTAAATTGCCTTCATTATTTTTTTTCATTATTTTCTCAACTTTGCTAACGTTTTGTGTTTTAAATTCATCAAGAATTTCGTTTTCTGTTATGCCACGCAAGTCATTAGAGTAAATTACACCTTTTGAGTAGTTAAGGGAATTGTGTTCGGACGTTTCTACTTCGATTTCAGGTGAAAGTGATGTTAAATTTATTAGCTTAGCGTTTTTATCAAAATTGTTCCGTTTCTCAATTTGTTACAGGACATAACTTCACCTCCACATGTTGCGTCGATCACTTTTTTTATTAGAAAAGGGGACACCTTTGAAAGCGATTCCGTGCTATTTTTTCTAGTCATAACCAGATATTTTGGACCGGGTGTTGTTAATTTTAAACTTTTTATATTGTTGTTTGAAGTTGGTGGATGGCAAGCGCCTCCACCATCTGGTGGTTTGTCCATTCTGACAAATAAAGTTCAAGCGAAAGATAATTTAAGCAAAAGAGTTTTTGAGAGCTGATTTTTAGTAACGACTTGTCTCTTCAGTAGCTTAAGTCAGACTGACCTAGGCTTAAAACGACACAAATTATGTAAAAAATGTTTACAATTTTTTTTTTCAAAATTTTTAAAAATCGCTTAGGCTACGTTAACAGTGCTTCAAATTCAATCCAAAAAGCATGTTATTTTTGAATTTGTGAGATGTCATATTTTCATCGCAATTTCAGCAAATTCATCCCATCACCTAAGCTTTAAACGACACAAATTATGTAAAAAAATGTTAAAATTTTTTTTCAAAATTTTTAAAAATCGCTTAGGCTACGTTAAAAGTGCGTCAAATTCAACCCAAAAAACATGTTATTTTTGAATTTGTGAGATGTCATATTTTCATCGAAATTTCAGCAACTTCATCCCATTACCTAGGCTTTAAACTACACAAGTTATGTCAAAAATTTCAAAAATTTTTTTTTTAAATTTTTAAAAATCGCTTAGGGTACGTTAAAAGTGCGTCAAATTCAACCCAAAAAACATGTTATTTTTGAAGTTGTGAGATGTCATATTTTCATCGCAATTTCAGCAAATTCATCCCATTACCTAGGCTTAAAACTACACAAGTTATGTAAAAAATGTTTAAAATTTTTTTTCAAAATTTTTAAAAATCGCTTAGGCTACGTTAACAGTGCGTCAAATTCAACCCAAAAAACATGTTATTTTTGAATTTGTGAGATGTCATATTTTCATCGCAATTTTAGCAACTTCATCACATTACCTAGGCTTAAAACCACACAACTTTTGTCAAAAATTTTTAAAATTTTTTTTTAAAATTTTTAAAAATCGCTTAGGCTACGTTAAAAGTGCGTCAAATTCAACCCAAAAAACCTGTTATTTTTGAATTTGTGAGATGTCATATTTTCATCGAAATTTCATTAAACCCATCCCATTACCTAGGCTTAAAACTACACAAATTATGTAAAAAATATTTAAAATTTTTTTTCAAAATTTTTAAAAATCGCTTAGGCTACGTTAAAAGTACGTCAAATTCAACCCAAAAAACATTTTATTTTTGAATTTGTGAGATGTCATATTTTTATCGCAATTTCAGCAAATTCATCCCATTACCTAGGCTTAAATTTACACAAGTTATGTAAAAAATTTTTACAATTTTTTTTCAAAATTTTTAAAAATCGCTTAGGCTACGTTAAAAGTGCGTCAAATTCAACCCAAAAAACATGTTATTTTTGAATTTGTGATATGTCACATTTTCATCGAAATTTCAGCAACTTCATCCCATTACCTAGGCTTAAAACTACACAAGTTATGTAAAAAATGTTTAAAATTTTTTTTTTCAAAATTTTTAAAAATCGCTTAGGCTACGTTAAAAGTGCGTCAAATTCAACCCAAAAAACATGTTATTTTTGAATTTTTGAGATGTCATATTTTCATCGCAATTTCAGCAACTTCATCCCATTACCTAGGGTTAAAACTACACAAGTTATGTAAAAAATTTAAAAATTTTTTTTTTTAAATTTTTAAAAATCGCTTAGGCTACGTTAAAAGTGCGTCAAATTCAACCCAAAAAACATGTTATTTTTGAATTTGTGAGATGTCATATTTTCATCGAAATTTCATCAAATCCATCCTACTACCTAGGCTTATTTATTTATTTATTTATTTATAAAACATTAGAAAATAATTACAAAATTATAGACTAATGATAAAGGGCCATGGTTACAAGACCTTAGGCTCAAAAATACTTATATAATCGGTTTATTTATTAAATAGAATTATATAGATTACATTCTTTTAAAAAGTTGTGATCATATTTATGGATTCAGGAGTTGGATTCGAAATTAGGTGTATCAGGGTTGTTGGGTTTAAATGTTTCAATAATATTTGTTCACGTTGTTTTTGATATTTCGGACAGGAAGTGAGTATGTGTGTGATTCTAAGATGAGGAGCAATGTTGCACGTACATACTTGTGGTTCTGTTAGGTTTATTAGTGCACCGTGGGAGAGTTTCGTGTGTCCTAGACGGAGTCTTATAAATTTTATTGTATCTCTTCTACTTAATTTATCTGCAGTATTCCTAAGGTATTCGTCGATGGTTACTCTTTCGAAATTAGTTGTCTTATACCAATAAGACGTCAAGTTGAATAAATCCCTTTCATGGGAAAAAAAGGTTTTTGCATAGTTGTTGATGTGTTTTGTGTTAGTATTGGGTGTTGTTATGAGGGGTGAATTGAGTGTTTCCTTAGCTGACTTATCAGCGAATTCATTCCCAGCAATGCCGCAATGGCCTGGGGTCCAGATAAGATTTATTTTTGGAAATTTTTCAATAAGAATGTTTCTTATTTGAAAGGCATAATAATTACTATTATAAAGATTTGAAATAGCTTTTAACGATGACAATGAATCCGTGCAAATCGCAAAGAACCCGTTTTTGTCACGAAGTTGTTTGATAGCTTCAAAAATGGCTATTATTTCTGTTGTAAAAATTGACGTATAAATTGGAACTAACGCTTTTTTAATAATGGTATTGATTGTTGTTATAGCGTAACCTACTGCGTTGTTCGTTTTGGAGGCATCAGTATACACAAAAGAATAATTGTTGTTTTTATCTATGATTTCTTGAAACATTTGCTTGAATATTTGTGGGTTATGCATGTGTTTCGGAAGTATATTAATGCTGGTATTAATAGAATCGGGACAAAAATGCCATTGCGGCTTTATTTTTGGTTGGTTAGAGGTAATTCGGGTTGATATTTCCAGATTCCTACTGATCTGAATAATGTTGTAAATGACTGAAGGTACTTTTGGGGTTTTTTTTGACTTATAAACCTTGTTAATTATATTGTTAAGTGGTGTGTCTGCGCAATTATATATAGACCTTATTAAACGAGAAGTTGCAATTTCTTTCTGTTGTTCTAAAGGCAAAATGTTACACTCATAGAGCATGTTTGAAACGGGTGTTGAACAAAAAGCGCCAAGTGCGCTACGTAGTGCTGCATTAATTTTTGTTTTAATTTTTCTAAGATTAGAGTTAGGTGCATTTCCAAAAAAGGGTAGGGCGTAGTTAATTTTCGATAAAAGAAGAGTTTTTACGATTGAAACTGAAGTTAAGGTATTACAATTGAATTTTGAGCTGGATAGATATTTGATAACGTTAAGCGTTTTCGTTAGGGAAGTTGCCAAATTATCTATCTGTGTTTTCCAGTTATACTTTTTGTTGATGGATAGCCCAAGAATTTTAAGGTTATCAACTGTAATAAGTTGATTATTACCTAAAATTGTGCTAGAGCAGTTTTTCTTCCTACATATATGTACACTTTTACATTTAGAAGTCGATAAAACAGCTCCAGAGTAGATACCCCATTCTTTAATGGTGTTAAAAAGACCCTCCAGGTTGATTGTAGGATTTTTTTTCTTGCCTGATCTGATTAAAATATGAAAGTCATCGGCGTACGCAATGTAGTCGACTTCCTTAAATAGGGATATTTTAAAGCAAAGTTTGTTATAGGCTATAAGAAACAAAATCACTGATAATGGTGATCCTTGTTGGATTCCATTTTGAAGAGGCATAGATTTTGAAACGATTTTATTTACCCTTACGATAATTTTCCTGTTTGTCATAACATTTTTTATATAATTTATTATTCTTGGGCCTACTTTCCATTCCACTAGTTGATCGATAACTGCGTGCATGCCTATTTTGTCAAACGCTTTCTCAAAATCTAGAGATATAATCGTCATGTGTTTTTTTAGGGAAAGGCAATTTGCAATTTGATAATCTACGTAGAGTAGAGCATCAATTGGTGATTTGCCTTTCTTAAAACCAAGTTGACGACTATCGAGAAGCTTGTTGACAGTAACAAGCCACCATAGCCTGTTTGCTATTACTTTATCCATTACCTTCGATAGGCATGGGTTCAGTGATACAGGTCGATAGGAGTTTGGTAGCGTTTTATCTGATCTCGGCTTTACTATTGGAACTATAAGGCTTGTTTTATATTGTTGGGGTATGACGCTTTTGAAAATGTTATTGAAGAAATATAAAACCCGTTTCTTTAACACTTGTGGTAATTGTTTCAACATTATGTAACTTATTCTATCCAAGCCGGGAGTTTTTCCTTTCAAACTCTGGAGAACAAAGTTAAACTCAGTTGCACGTATGTCCTCTTCGATTGCAAGGGCTACAGTAGAAGGGGTTGTTGGTGGTATTATAGTAAATGATGCAGCTTTGCTGTTTCTGAATTGCTGAGGAAAATTGTTATCTGCGGCGTTATCAGACCAAAATTTTCCTAGAGTGTTAGCTATCTCATACCTATCTGTAGTTAATAAATTATTGTCTGTATGTAAACTATGAATGGATTGAGAAGTTTTGTAGCCAGAAAAGTTGGAAATATTTTTCCACAGTCGATCTATTGATGTGGTTGGACTAATTGTAGACGTAAAATCATTCAAAGAAATAAGCTTAGCCTTTTTTATTTCTCTTTTTAGCTCAGCGTTAAGCTTCTTAAAATTTAGAAGATTTTCTGTATTTATACTTCTTTTGAATTTATACCACTCTACGTGGTAGGATGTTTGATGTTGATTGGGGAATAGATGTGTTTGCGGCTTTTAATATAATTTTGCGGATGTTTGAAGCCTCTATGTTTGTATTATCAACTATTGGTTTTTCAGCCGTAAACGTTGAACAGTTATTATAGAATTTTGCCCAGTCAGCTTTTTGAAAAATAAATTTTGGCTTAACTAGTATTTGACTAGCGCTTTGGTAAAAGTTTAAGGAGGTAATTATTGGAAAATGGTCACTTGCGTTAAAGTTTTCAATCGTTCTCCATTCTGAGATTGCGGCGATTTGGGGGGTACAAAAAGTAAGGTCAACATGCGATAGGGTTCCGTGTGTACTTAGATGTGTTGGTGATCCATTATTTAAAATAATGAACTGAGATTGATTAATAAAGTTCTCAACTATTATTCCTCTTTGGTTGTTTATGTGTGATCCCCAAAGATTATGCCAAGCATTGAAATCACCTGTTACAATTGTTTGAGATGTCAAGTTTCCAAAAACGTTTTGTAAATTTTGTGTCTGTATCTTTATCTGAGGAGGGATGTAAGCACTAACCACATTAAACTTCAAGGCGGATTTTATTTCTAAACAAACGGTATCGAAATCTTTGTTTAGCGCTATAAGTTTGTGTTCAACTGATTTGTGGATCAGAATAGCTACACCACCATACCTGGTAGGCGAAGAGTTTTCAAGATAAAGGTTATAGTTTATTGGAATGGTTATATTTGTTGGGGAATGGATATGGGTTTCTTGTAGTGTTATGATTTTGGGGTAGTATTTTTTTATTAATATCGACAATTCATTATAATTATTAATGTAACCATTTATATTCCACTGAATAATGTTAAATGTCATAGTTTTGTTAGCATATTAAAAATTGGTCTGTTTTTAGCAGTGTAAATTATAAAAAATAAGAAAAATGAATTAAAAGGTATGATTTTGTAATACGATAAAAGAGAAAATGATGTAATATTAAAGATTTTATAAGAGTAGTAATAAAGAGTGATAGACTGCAACGAGAGGTTGTGAGAACTTATCTTTAATCTTGTGACAGAGATTGAAGTTGATATGAAAGTGCAGACTGTTCGTTTAATAATCATACAGTAATTAAATATTTTATGGGTTAATAATGAAGAGAATCGAGAGAGTAGGTTATTATATACAAATACGATAATAAAAGGTATTAACGGTATATTAATGTTTTTAGATGTGAGAGACATTATAAAGCAATAGGGTTTATTTTTTCTTACTGCCAGTTATTAACTTTTTCTTAAGTTTGCTTTTAGTTTTGTTCGAAATATTTTTTGGTACGAGAAATGCTTTGTTATCTGATGTTGATGGAGTTTCTGCTCCTGTCAGTGAGAAATACTTTGGGTTTCCATATTAACAGCTTCACTCTCTGAGATATCAATATCAGATATTACAGTCGAGTAATCTGTTATACTTCTTTGTGATGACGTGGCGTTTGTAGCGTTAATAGTTGGTTTTGGTGTTTGTTGTTGGGTTTCGCTGTTAATTTTAGGATGATCTTTTAAAACAGTAGAGTATGTTGCATTGTTTAAGTGGTGACGTTGTTTGTAGATGCTTGTGGCTTTTTTCTTACTTACTTTTTCTTGAGTAATTATTGCCTGAATTTCTTTTTCCTTTAGGAATACTGGGCACTTTTTATCGGTAGTCGAGTGGTTATAAGCGAGATCCTCTTCTTTACAATTAATACATAATTTTACAATTCTTGGCTATGTGACCATAGCGATAGCATGTTTTGCATCTAAGGGGTAATGGAATGTAGGTACGAATTCTCACTCTCTCATAGCCAATTGTTATCTCGGATGGAAGAGATGTAGAGTTAAATGTTAAAATAACCAAACCGGTCTCTTCTAAATTGCCTTCATTATTTTTTTTCATTATTTTCTCAACTTTGCTAACGTTTTGTGTTTTAAATTCATCAAGAATTTCGTTTTCTGTTATGCCACGCAAGTCATTAGAGTAAATTACACCTTTTGAGTAGTTAAGGGAATTGTGTTCGGACGTTTCTACTTCGATTTCAGGTGAAAGTGATGTTAAATTTATTAGCTTAGCGTTTTTATCAAAATTGTTCCGTTTCTCAATTTGTTACAGGACATAACTTCACCTCCACATGTTGCGTCGATCACTTTTTTTATTAGAAAAGGGGACACCTTTGAAAGCGATTCCGTGCTATTTTTTCTAGTCATAACCAGATATTTTGGACCGGGTGTTGTTAATTTTAAACTTTTTATATTGTTGTTTGAAGTTGGTGGATGGCAAGCGCCTCCACCATCTGGTGGTTTGTCCATTCTGACAAATAAAGTTCAAGCGAAAGATAATTTAAGCAAAAGAGTTTTTGAGAGCTGATTTTTAGTAACGACTTGTCTCTTCAGTAGCTTAAGTCAGACTGACCTAGGCTTAAAACGACACAAATTATGTAAAAAATGTTTACAATTTTTTTTTTCAAAATTTTTAAAAATCGCTTAGGCTACGTTAAAAGGGCGTCAAATTCAACCCAAAAAACATGTTATTTTTAAATTTGTGAGATGTCATAATTTCATCGCAATTTCAGCAAATTCATCCCATCACCTAAGCTTTAAACGACACAAGTTATGTAAAAAAATGTAAAATTTTTTTTTTTTTCAAAATTTTTGAAAATCGCTTAGGCTACGTTAAAAGTGCGTCAAATTCAACCCAAAAAACATGTTATTTTTGCATTTGTGAGATGTCATATTTTCATCGCAATTTCAGCAAATTCATCCCATTAACTAGGCTTAAAACTAAACAAGTTATGTCAAAAAAGTTTACAATTTTTTTTCAAAATTTTTAAAAATCGCTTCGGCTACGTTAAAATTGCGTCAAATTCAACCCAAAAAACATGTTATTTTTGAATTTGTGAGATGTCATATTTTCATCGAAATTTCATCAAATCCATCCCAACACCTAAGCTTAAAACGACACAAATTATGTAAAAAAATGTTTAAAATTTTTTTCAAAATTTTTAAAAATCGCTTAGGCTTTCTTAAAAGTGCGTCAAATTCAACCCAAAAAACATGTTATTTTTGAATTTGTGAGATGTCATATTTTAATCGCAATTTCAGCAAATTCATCCCATTACCTAGGCTTAAAACTACACAAATTATGTAAAAAATGTTTACAATTTTTTTTCAAAATTTTTAAAAATCGCTTAGGCTACGTTAAAAGTGCGTCAAATTCAACCCAAAAAACATGTTATTTTTAAATTTGTGAGATGTCATATTTTCATCGCAATTTCAGCAAATTCATCCCATTACCTAGGCTTAAAACTACACAAGTTATGTCAAAAATGTTAAAAAAAATTTTTCAAAATTTTTAAAAATCGCTTAGGCTACGTTAAAAGTGCGTCAAATTCAACCCAAAAAAACATGTTATTTTTGAATTTGTGAGATGTCATATTTTCATCGCAATTTCAGCAAATTCATCCCATTACCTAAGCTTAAAACTACACAAGTTATGTAAAAAATTTTTAAAATTTTTTTTCAAAATTTTTAAAAATCGCTTAGGCTTTCTTAAAAGTGCGTCAAATTCAACCCAAAAAACATGTTATTTTTGAATTTGTGAGATGTCATATTTTCATCGCAATTTCAGCAAATTCATCCCATTACCTAGGCTTAAAACTACACAAATTATGTAAAAAATGTTTACAATTTTTTTTCAAAATTTTTAAAAATCGCTTAGGCTACGTTAAAAGTGCGTCAAATTCAACCCAAAAAACATGTTATTTTTGAATTTGTGAGATGTCATATTTTCATCGCAATTTCAGCATATTCATCCCATTACCTAGGCTTAAAACTACACAAGTTATGTAAAAAAATTTTAAAATTTTTTTTCAAAATTTTTAAAAATCGTTTAGGCTACGTTAAAAGTGCGTCAAATTCAACCCAAAAAACATGTTATTTTTGAATTTGTGAGATGTCGTAATTTCATCGCAATTTCAGCAAATTCATCCCATCACCTAAGCTTTAAACGACACAAGTTATGTAAAAAAATGTTAATTTTTTTTTTTTTTTTTTTCAAAATTTTTGAAAATCGCTTAGGCTACGTTAAAAGTGCGTCAAATTCAACCCAAAAAACATGTTATTTTTGCATTTGTGAGATGTCATATTTTCATCGCAATTGCAGCAAATTCATCCCATTAACTAGGCTTAAAACTACACAAGTTATGTAAAAAATGTTTACAATTTTTTTTCAAAATTTTTAAAAATCGCTTAGGCTACGTTAAAATTGCGTCAAATTCAACCCAAAAAACATGTTATTTTTGAATTTGTGAGATGTCATATTTTCATCGAAATTTCATCAAATCCATCCCAACACCTAAGCTTAAAACGACACAAATTATGTAAAAAAAATTTTTAAAATTTTTTTCAAAATTTTTAAAAATCGCTTAGGTTTTCTTAAAAGTGCGTCAAATTCAACCCAAAAAACATGTTATTTTTGAATTTGTGAGATGTCATATTTTAATCGCAATTTCAGCAAATTCATCCCATTACCTAGGCTTAAAACTACACAAATTATGTAAAAAATGTTTACAATTTTTTTTCAAAATTTTTAAAAATCGCTTAGGCTACGTTAAAAGTGCGTCAAACTCAACCCAAAAAACATGTTATTTTTGAATTTGTGAGATGTCATATTTTCATCGCAATTTCAGCAAATTCATCCCATTACCTAAGCTTAAAACTACACAAGTTATGTAAAAAATTTTTAAAATTTTTTTTCAAAATTTTTAAAAATCGCTTAGGCTTTCTTAAAAGTGCGTCAAATTCAACCCAAAAAACATGTTATTTTTGAATTTGTGAGATGTCATATTTTAATCGCAATTTCAGCAAATTCATCCCATTACCTAGGCTTAAAACTACACAAATTATGTAAAAAATGTTTCAAAATTTTTAAAAATCGCTTAGGCTACGTTAAAAGTGCGTCAAATTCAACCCAAAAAACATGTTATTTTTGAATTTGTGAGATGTCATATTTTCATCGCAATTTCAGCAAATTCATCCCATTACCTAGGCTTAAAACTACACAAGTTATGTCAAAATTTTAAAAAAAATTTTTCAAAATTTTTAAAAATCGCTTAGGCTACGTTAAAAGTGCGTCAAATTCAACCCAAAAAAACATGTTATTTTTGAATTTGTGAGATGTCATATTTTTATCGCAATTTCAGCAAATTCATCCCATTACCTAGGCTTAAAACTACACAAGTTATGTCAAAAATGTTAAAAAAATTTTTTCAAAATTTTTAAAAATCGCTTAGGCTACGTTAAAAGTGCGTCAAATTCAACCCAAAAAAACATGTTATTTTTTAATTTGTGAGATTTGTCATATTTTCATCAAAATTTTATCAAATCCATCCCATTATCTAGGCTTAAAACTACACAAGTTATGTCAAAAATTTTTAAAATTTTTTTTTTAAATTTTTAAAAATCTCTTAGGCTACTGTAAATCCATCCTACTACCTAGGCTTAAAACGACACAAATTATGTAAAAAATTTTTACAATTTTTTTTTCAAAATTTTTAAAAATCGCTTCGGCTACTTTAAAAGTGTGTCAAATTCAACCCAAAAAACATGTTATTTTTGAATTTGTGAGATTTGTCATATTTTCATCAAAATTTCATCAAATCCATCCCATTATCTAGGCTTAAAACTACACAAGTTATGTCAAAAATTTTTTAAATTTTTTTTTTAAATTTTTAAAAATCTCTTAGGCTACGTTAAAAGTGTGTCAAATTCAACCCAAAAAAAATGTTATTTTTTAATTTGTGAGATGTCATATTTTCATCGCAATTTCAGCAAATTCATCCCATCACCTAAGCTTAAAACGACACAAATTGTGTAAAAAAATGTTAAACATTTTTTTTCAAAATTTTTAAAAATCGCTTAGGCTACGTTAAAAGCGCGTCAAATTCAATCCAAAAAACATGTTATTTTTGAATTTGTGAGATGTCATATTTTCATCGCAATTTTAGCAAATTCATCCTATTACCTAGGCTTAAAACTACACAAGTTATGTCAAAAATGTTAAAAATTTTTTTTCAAAATTTTTAAAAATCGCTTAGGCTACGTTAAAAGTGCATCAAATTCAACCCAAAAAACATGTTATTTTTGAATTTGTGAGATGTCATATTTTCATAGCGATTTCAGCTAATTCATCCCATTAACTAGGCTTAAAACTACACAAGTTATGTCAAAAATGTTTACAATTTTTTTTCAAAATTTTTAAAAATCGCTTCGGCTACGTTAAAATTGCGTCAAATTCAACCCAAAAAACATGTTATTTTTGAATTTGTGAGATGTCATATTTTCATCGAAATTTCATCAAATCCATCCCATCACCTAGGCTTAAAACGACACAAATTATGTAAAAAATGTTTACAATTTTTTTTTCAAAATTTTTAAAAATCGTTTAGGCTACGTTAAAAGTGCGTCAAATTCAACCCAAAAAACACGTTATTTTTGAGATGTCATATTTTCATCGCAATTTCAGCAAATTCATCCCATTACCTAGGCTTAAAACTACACAAGTTATGTAAAAAATTTTTAAATTTTTTTTAAAAAATTTTTAAAAACCGCTTAGGCTACGTTAAAAGTGCGTCAAATTCAACCCAAAAAACATGTTATTTTTGAATTTGTGAGATGTCATATTTTAATTGCAATTTTAGCAAATTCATCCTATTACCTAGGCTTAAAACTACACAAGTTATGTCAAAAATGTTAAAAAAATTTTTTCAAAATTTTTAAAAATCGCTTAGGCTACGTTAAAAGTGCGTCAAATTCAACCCAAAAAACATGTTACTTTTGAATTTGTGAGATGTCATATTTTCATCGCAATTTTAGCAAATCCATCCTACTACCTAGGCTTAAAACGACACAAATTATGTAAAAAATGTTTACAATTTTTTTTCAAAATTTTTAAAAATCGCTTAAGCTACGTTAAAAGGGCGTCAAATTCAACCCAAAAAACATGTTATTTTTGAATTTGTGAGATGTCATAATTTCATCGCAATTTCAGCAAATTCATCCCATCACCTAAGCTTTAAACGACACAAGTTATGTAAAAAAATGTTAAAATTTTTTTTTTCAAAATTTTTAAAAATCGCTTAGGCTACGTTAAAAGTGCGTCAATTTCAACCCAAAAAACATGTTATTTTTGCATTTGTGAGATGTCATATTTTCATCGCAATTTCAGCAAATTCATCCCATTAACTAGGCTTAAAACTACACAAGCTATGTCAAAAATGTTTACAATTTTTTTTTCAAAATTTTTAAAAATCGCTTCGGCTACGTTAAAATTGCGTCAAATTCAACCCAAAAAACATGTTATTTTTGAATTTGTGAGATGTCATATTTTCATCGAAATTTCATCAAATCCATCCCAACACCTTAGCTTAAAACGACACAAATTATGTAAAAATATGTTTAAAATTTTTTTTCAAAATTTTTAAAAATCTTTCTTAAAAGTGCGCCAAATTCAACCCAAAAAACATGTTATTTTTGAATTTGTGAGATGTCATATTTAAATCGCGATTTCAGCAAATTCATCCCATTACCTAGGCTTAAAACTACACAAATTATGTAAAAAATGTTTACAATTTTTTTTCAAAATTTTTAAAAATCGCTTAGGCTACGTTAAAAGTGCGTCAAATTCAACCCAAAAAACATGTTATTTTTGAATTTGTGAGATGTCATATTTTCATCGCAATTTCAGCAAATTCATCCCATTACCTAGGCTTAAAACTACACAAGTTATGTCAAAAATGTTAAAAAAATTTTTTCAAAATTTTTAAAAATCGCTTAGGCTACGTTAAAAGTGCGTCAAATTCAACCCAAAAATACATGTTATTTTTGAATTTGTGAGATGTCATATTTTCATCGAAATTTCATTAAATCCATCCTACTACCTAGGCTTAAAACGACACAAATTATGTAAAAAATTTTTACAATTTTTTTTTTTTCAAAATTTTTAAAAATCGCTTCGGCTACTTTAAAAGTGCGTCAAATTCAACCCAAAAAACATGTTATTTTTGAAGTTGTGAGATTTGTCATATTTTCATCAAAATTTCATCAAATCCATCCCATTATCTAGGCTTAAAACTACACAAGTTATGTCAAAAATTTTTAAAATTTTTTTTTTAAATTTTTAAAAATCTCTTAGGCTACGTTAAAAGTGAGTCAAATTCAACCCAAAAAACATGTTATTTTTGAATTTGTGAGATGCCATATTTTCATCGCAATTTCAGCAAATTCATTTCATCACCTAAGCTTAAAACGACACAAATTATGTAAAAAAATATTAAAATTTTTTTCTTTAAGTTTCTAAAAATCGCTTAGGCTACATTAAAAGTGCGTCAAATTCAACCCAAAAAACATGTTATTTTTTAATTTGTGAGATGTCATATTTTCATCGAAATTTCATCAAATCCATCCCATTACCTAGGCTTAAAACTACACAAGTTATGTCAAAAATTTTAAAAATTTTTTTTCAAAATTTTTAAAAATCGCTTAGGCTACGTTAAACGTGCGTCAAATTCAACCCAAAAAACATGTTATTTTTGAATTTGTGAGATGTCATATTTTCATCGCAATTTTAGCAAATTCATCCTATTACTTAGGCTTAAAATTACACAAGTTATGTCAAAAATGTTAAAAAATTTTTTTCAAAATTTTTAAAAATCGCTTAGGCTACGTTAAAATTGCTTCAAATTCAACCCAAAAAACATGTTATTTTTGAATTTGTGAGATGTCATATTTTCATCGAAATTTCATCAAATCGATCCTACTACCTAGGCTTAAAACGACACAAATTATGTAAAAAATGTTTACAATTTTTTTTCAAAATTTTTAAAAATCGCTTAGGCTACGTTAAAATTGCGTCAAATTCAACCCAAAAAACATGTTATTTTTGAATTTGTGAGATGTCATATTTTCATCGAAATTTCATCAAATCCATCCCAACACCTAAGCTTAAAACGACACAAATTATGTAAAAAATGTTTAAAATTTTTTTTCAAAATTTTTAAAAATCGCTTAGGCTTTCTTAAGAGTGCGTCAAATTCAACCCAAAAAACATGTTAATTTTGAATTTGTGAGATGTCATATTTCAATCGCAATTTCAGCAAATTCATCCCATTACCTAGGCTTAAAACTACACAAATTATGTAAAAAATGTTTACAATTTTTTTTTCAAAATTTTTAAAAATCGCTTAGGCTACGTTAAAATTGCGTCAAATTCAACCCAAAAAACATGTTATTTTTGAATTTGTGAGATGTCGTACTTTCATCGCAATTTCAGCAACTTCATTCCATTACCTAGGCTTAAAACTACACAAGTTATGTCAAAAATGTTAAAAAAATTTTTTCAAAATTTTTAAAAATCGCTTAGGCTACGTTAAAAGTGCGTCAAATTCAACCCAAAAAAACATGTTATTTTTGAATTTGTGAGATGTCATATTTTCATCGAAATTTCATTAAATCCATCCTACTACCTAGGCTTAAAACGACACAAGTTGTGTAAAAAATGTTTACAATTTTTTTTTCAAAATTTTTAAAAATCGCTTCGGCTACTTTAAAAGTGCGTCAAATTCAACCCAAAAAACATGTTATTTTTGAATTTGTGAGATTTGTCATATTTTCATCGAAATTTCATCAAATCCATCCCATTATCTAGGCTTAAAACTACACAAGTTATGTCAAAAATTTAAAAAATTTTTTTTTTTAATTTTTAAAAATCTTTTAGGCTACGTTAAAAGTGCGTCAAATTCAACCCAAAAAACATGTTATTTTTGAATTTGTGAGATGTCATATTTTCATCGCAATTTCAGCAAATTCATCTCATCACCTAAGCTTAAAACGACACAAATTATGTAAAAAAATGTTAAAAATTTTTTTTTTAAGTTTTTAAAAATCGCTTAGGCTACGTTAAAAGTGCGTCAAATTCAACCCAAAAAACATGTTATTTTTGAACTTGTGAGATGTCATATTTTCATCGAAATTTCATCAAATCCATCCCATTACCTAGGCTTAAAACTACACAAGTTATGTCAAAAATTTTTAAAATTTTTTTTCAAAATTTTTAAAAATCGCTTAGGCTACGTTAAATGTGTGTCAAATTCAACCCAAAAAACATGTTATTCTTGAATTTGTGAGATGTCATATTTTCATCGAAATTTCATCAAATCCATCCTATTACCTAGGCTTAAAACTACACAAGTTATGTCAAAAATGTTAAAAATTTTTTTCAAAATTTTTAAGAATCGCTTAGGCTACGTTAAAAGTGCGTCAAATTCAACCCAAAAAACATGTTATTTTTGAATTTGTGAGATGTCATATTTTCATCGCTATTTCAGCAAATTCATCCCATTACCTAAGCTTAAAACTACACAAGTTATGTAAAAAATTTTTAACATTTTTTTTTCAAAATTTTTAAAAATCGCTTAGGCTACGTTAAAAGTGCGTCAAATTTTTTTTTTTTTTTTAAGCATTTTTTTATTTATTGAATTTTCAAAATGAACTAACAATAAGTATTCAAATCTTAATACTAAATTTAAAAATTAAAAAATGTGATTCTTAAGTCCAGCCAATGCTAGACAAAAAGTTTTATTATGCGGGAGCTATTTCGGTAAAATCACCTATTGAGCAATCTGATGGTGGCAGCAGTATCCCTTCTTTTATGCCGAGTGTGGCCGCCAAAATTAAGTATATTGCGCGCAAGAGGGTTTGGATGAAGTTCCAGTTTACTGACATACCTTGTCGCGTACTTAGAAAACTCCTCTTTTACCAGCGGAACACTCAGATCTTTATGAATTCGTGAATTTTTTACATACCATGGAGCTGCAGTAATCGTTCGAAGAATTTTGTTTTGTCGCCTTTGGATTTTTTCAATGTTTGACGCTGAGGCGGTGCCCCATAACTGAATTCCGTAGCACCATATAGGCTTTAGTATTGAGTTGTATAACAAAAGTTTGCAATCTAATTTCAGTGTCGAATTTCTGCCCATAAGCCAATTTAGCTGCGCTGCTTTTAGTTTTAACTGAGTGACCTTTGCTTCAATGTGAGACTTCCACGTTAGCCTACGGTCCAGGTGAATACCAAGGTACTTTACTTCGTTGTGCTGCGGAATAGGTGAGTTGTTAATTTGGATAGGCGGACATGTTTGCCTACACAGTCTGAATGTAACATGAGTACATTTCTGTTTATTAACTTTGATTTTCCAAAGTTTTAGCCATTTCTCTAATATTGAAGTATATTCCTGTAAATTTCGTGATGCTAATTGGTGGTTTTCATGAACACTCAAAAACGCTGTGTCATCTGCAAAGGTAGAAGTGTGGATTCCGGATGTCGTTGGCATGTCAGAGGCGTAAATCAAATATAAAGTAGGCCCCAGTATGCTGACAAATGATTCAGCATCCGCTGAATCATTTGTCGTAAAAACATTTCTCAAATGATCAACGTACACCATCCCCTTTTCGGAATCGCTTCGTGCCCAGTCGCCAGTTGAAGTTCGCAAAGGTGGCTTACCTATTACGGGTCTTTTCAGACCTTTTGTCGCTTTCCACAAGGAATAATCAGATTGAGGGGTACCATCAAGGCTTTCCAAATATGTTTTAAGGGAAGCCATTCTATGGACTTCAAGCAGATTTCTTAGCTGAGTTATGCATTCCCGTAGCCTAGTTTTAAGCTGGGGCGACCTGCGAAGTTTCCACTCTCTTCTGACTCTTCTTTTTTCTGACAGAAGTTGCTCAATTTCAGATGAATAAGTTCTATTTTTCGCATTTCTAGATCTTAAATGACTAGTGGTAGCATGCTGTACGGCCAGTTTGAAGTTTTCAGAAAAATCGTTAATTGACCCATCAATATCCTCAGGCGTTCTCAGGGCGATATTTTCAGTACAATGTGTACTCAGAAATTTTTTGTATTTTAGCCAATTAACTCTATTGACGGTCAACGGGGAGCAAATCTCTTGGGGAAACGAAACGGAGATTATAGTGGGTGAGTGATCTGATGACAAATCTAATGAAGGCTCCACTTGCATCCATTCTGAGGGAAAAATTTTTGTAACTCCAAAATCTATAACGTCTGGGATCTTTCGTTGGTCTGACGGCCAATAAGTGCGGTGTCCACTTAAAATCACACCTAAGCCCATTTTGGAAACGGTGTCAAAAAGCACGCGGCCTTTCGGGGTAATTAAACGTGATCCACAAAAACTGTGTTTAGCGTTATAGTCGCCAGCCGCTAAAAATCGAGGCCCAAGTGAATTGAAAAAATTTGTATATTGATTTTCTGTTACTGAAAACCGGGGTGGGGAATAAATCGATGAAATAACAATTTTATGATGAAAATGTTCAATACATATGTTTGTTGCTTGAAGATACTCCTCACATGTCTCGTTTAGCAAATAGTGCTTAATTCTAGTTTTTATCAAAATTGCTGAGCCTCCGCAAGATCTGCCACGGGGATCTTTAGTATCATATAGTCTGTAACCATTAATTTTGAAATGGCTGTTGCTTGTTAAGTGAGTTTCAGCAATCAGCATTATGTCGATTTGCTTTTTCAAGCAAAGCTCAAGTTCATTTTTGTGTTGGCGGATGCCGTTTGCGTTCCAGAAACATATTTTTAACCAGTTCATTTTTTTAAAATTGCCTGCAAAATAGTGGATTGCATTTTCAGCATTTCCTGCATCATGTTCGTCATGGAAACCGTAAATGTATTTATAGATTGAACAAGAGTCTGCAGAGTTGCCTCAAGATTGCTAAAATTTTGGTCGGAATTTTGAGGCTTGGACTCTTGATTCAAGTTTGGATTATCGGATTTTACAACATTCGCATAAGAAATTTTTTGGGGGTTTTGCACGTTTATGTGGCTGGTTGACTGGTGTAACTGGGGAAAATTGCTTGTAGAAATGCTGGTTGTCTGCTGGGGTGGCATATTTAAAATTGGTGATCTATTTGTCATTGACCTCTTGAAGTAAGTGTAGACAGGGCAACCCCTGTAGTTTGCAGTATGCTTACCTCCACAGTTACTGCATTTTTTAACACTCGCGTCAGTCTTAGGTTTTTTGCACTGCGATGTACCGTGAAGTTCACCACACACAACGCAAACTACGGGCAACTTACAATAGGCCTTAGTATGGCCAAATTCTTGGCAGTTTAGGCATTGAACGGGCCCTAAACGCTTATGAGGCTCCTCAACGGTAACCTTACGATGCAAAAGATACTTGAGGTTATAAATGGGATGCACTTCATTCTTTTTTAAGGCAATATCTCTAGGTTCCAATTCAACCCTAAACATGGGTTGAGGAATTTTTTCACGGTTCCTAATATTAACCACATTTTTAATTTTGAAGCCATTGTCCTCTAGGCCGGTTTTGACATCATTCGTATCCACAAAAGGGTCAATCCCCTTTATAACGACCTGAATACCTTTGGCACTTTTAAGCTGATATGTGTAAAACGATCTTTTCTCCTTCTCCAGGACATCAGACAACTTTCGGTATTCATTTTCACTGTTTACCTGGATTTTGGTTTCATTGATGCTGCCGTGCTTAACCGATGTTACATTAAAAGTGTCTTTGCCGATTGCCGTAATAAGTTGTTTTACCAACTCAATAGAGGTAGGCTCTCGCAAATATATTGGTGGCGGCTTAAAAGTTTTTTTGGGTATTGCTGGTTCATCGGTCTGAAGGATAGCAAACCTATTACTATCCATTGTCGTGGTGGTCTTATCATCTTTGGGTATTTTGGACTGAGATGACATTTGAGCGAATTTGGGGCTTCGCTGCCGTTTAACTACGGTTACATACCTATCCATACCCACTTGCGTTTTCGGTTTATCAACAATAGCTGGACTGGAAGATGGTTTGTCGTCTGTTATAACAATAATGTTTGGCGAGCACAAACGCGTGCGTTTTTTATCTCTTAGAGACAGGAGATTGTCCAATGATTTTTTCAATGATTCCTCTTCAGAAATCCAGAGGTTTTTTTTAGTGGAGCTAAGCTCTCTTTCAGAATTGCACCTACTGGGTACACTCATACAATTTTTTGTTTATTTATATTTTTGTTGCTTTAAAAGTATATAAAAATAATTGTCACAAAGTTTTTATTTTGTATTAATTCACTCTTCACTTATTGCGGTTTTTTACTTATCCCGTTATCTTTTTTTTTGTAACACTCCGATCAAAAAACAAATACGTCCGTTCACTATCAAACCTACACTCTGAATGTGCGTCAAATTCAACCCAAAAAAAAATGTTATTTTTGAATTTGTGAGATGTCATATTTTCATCGCAATTTCAGCAACTTCATCCCATTACCTAGGCTTAAAACGACACAAATTATGTAAAAAATGTTTACAATTTTTTTTTTTCAAAATTTTTAAAAACCGCTTAGGCTACGTTAAAAGTGCGTTAAATTCAACCAAAAAAAAACATGTTATTTTTGAATTTGTGAGATGTCATATTTTCATCGCAATTTCAGCAAATTCATCCCATTACCTAAGCTTAAAACTACACAAGTTATGTAAAAAATTTTTTAAATTTTTTTTCAAAATTTTTAAAAATAGCTTAGGCTACGTTAAAAGTGCGTCAAATTCAACCCAAAAAACATGTTATTTTTGAATTTGTGAGCTGTCATATTTTCATCGCAATTTCAGCAACTTCATCCCATTACCTAGGCTTAAAATTACACAAGTTATGTCAAAAATTATTAAAATTTTTTTTTTTAATTTTTAAAAATCGCTTAGGCTACGTTAAAAGTGCGTCAAATTCAACCCAAAAAACATGTTATTTTTGAATTTGTGAGATGTCATATTTTCATCGAAATTTCATCAAATCCATCCTATTACCTAGGCTTAAACGACACAAATTATGTAAAAAATGTTTAAAATTTTTTTCAAAATTTTTCAAAACCGCTTAGGCTACGTTAAAATTGCGTCAAATTCAACCCAAAAAACATTTTAATTTTGAATTTGTGAGATGTCATATTTTCATCGTAATTTCAGCAAATTCATCCCATTACCTAGGCTTAAAACTACACGAATTATGTAAAAAATGTTTACAATTTTTTTTTCAAAATTTTTAAAAACCGCTTAAGCTACGTTAAAAGTGCGTCAAATTCAACCCAAAAAAACATGTTATTTTTGAATTTGTGAGATGTCATATTTTCATCGCAATTTCAGCAAATTCATCCCATTACCTAAGCTTAAAACTACACAAGTTATGTAAAAAATTTTTAAAATTTTTTTTCAAAATTTTTAAAAATCGCTTAGGCTACGTTAAAATTGCGTCAAATTCAACCCAAAAAACATGTTATTTTTGAATTTGTGAGATGTCATATTTTCATCGCAATTTCAGCAAATTCATCCCATTACCTAAGCTTAAAACTACACAAGTTATGTAAAAAATTTCTAAAATTTTTTTTCAAAATTTTTAAAAATCGCTTAGGCTACGTTAAAAGTGTGTCAAATTCAACCCAAAAAACATGTTAATTTTGAATTTGTGAGATGTCATATTTTCATCGCAATTTCAGCAAATTCATCCCATTACCTAGGCTTAAAACCACACAAGTTATGTCAAAAATTAAAAAAAAAATTTTTTTTTCAAAATTTTTAAAAATCGTTTCGGCTACGTTAAAAGTGCGTCAAATTCAACCCAAAAAATATGTTATTTTTGAATTTGTGACATGTCATATTTTCATCGCAATTTCAGCAACTTCATCCCATTACCTAGGCTTAAAACTACACAAATTATGCCAAAAATGTTAAAATTTTTTTTCAAAATTTTTAAAAATCGCTTAGGCTACGTTAAAAGTGCGTTAAATTCAACCCAAAAAACATGTTATTTTTGAATTTGTGAGATGTCATATTTTCATCGCAATTTCAGTAAATTCATCCCATTACCTAGGCTTAAAACTACACAAGTTATGTAAAAAATGTTTACAATTTTTTTTCAAAATTTTTAAAAATCGCTTAGGCTACGTTAAAAGTGCGTCAAATTCAACCCAAAAAACATGTTATTTTTGAATTTGTGAGATGTCATATTTTCATCGAAATTTCAGCAACTTCATCCCAATACTTAGGCTTAAAACGACACAAATTATGTAAAAAATGTTAAAAAATTTTTTTTTTAAATTTTTAAAAATCGCTTAGGCTACGTTAAGAGTGCGTCAAATTCAACCCAAAAAACATGCTATTTTTGAATTTGTGAGATGTCCTATTTTCATCGCAATTTCATCAAATCCATCCCATCAGCTAAGCTTAAAACGACACAAATTATGTAAAAAAATGTTAAAATTTTTTTTTCAAAATTTTTAAAAATCGCTTAGGCTACGTTAAATGTGCGTCAAATTCAACCCAAAAAACATGTTATTTTTGAATTTGTGAGATGTCATATTTTCATCGAAATTTCATCAAATCCATCCTATTACCTAGGCTTAAAACGACACAAATTATGTAAAAAATGTTTAAAATTTTTTTCAAAATTTTTCAAAACCGCTTAGGCTACGTTAAAATTGCGTCAAATTCAACCCAAAAAACATGTAAATTTTGAATTTGTGAGATGTCATATTTTCATCGCAATTTCAGCAAATTCATCCCATTACCTAGGCTTAAAACGACACAAGTTATGTAAAAAATTTAAAAATTTTTTTTTTCAAAATTTTTACAAATCGCTTCGGCTACGTTAAAAGTGCGTCAAATTCAACCCAAAAAACATGTTATTTTTGAATTTGTGAGATGTCATATTTTCATCGAAATTTCATCAAATCCATCCTATTACCTAGGCTTAAAACTACACAAATTATATAAAAAATGTTTAAAATTTTTTTTCAAAATTTTTAAAAATCGCTTAGGCTACGTTAAAAGTGCGTCAAGTTCAACCCAAAAAACATGTTATTTTTGAATTTGTGAGATGTCATATTTTCATCGAAATTTCATCAAATCCATCCTACTACCTAGGCTTTAAACGACACAAATTATGTAAAAAATGTTTAAAATTTTTTTTCAAAATTTTTAAAAACCGCTTAGGCTACGTTAAAAGTGCGTCAAGTTCAACCCAAAAAACATGTTAATTTTGAATTTGTGAGATGTCATATTTTCGTCGCAATTTCAGCAAATTCATCCCATTACCTAGGCTTAAAACTACACAAGTTATGTAAAAAATTTTTAAATTTTTTTTCAAAATTTTTAAAAATCGCTTAGGCTACGTTAAAATTGCGTCAAATTCAACCCAAAAAACATGTTATTTTTGAATTTGTGAGATGTCATATTTTCATTGCAATTTCAGCAAATTCATCCCATTACCTAGGCTTAAAACGACACAAATTATGTCAAAAATTTTTACAATTTTTTTTTTAATTTTTAAAAATCGCTTAGGCTACGTTAAAACTGCGTCAAATTCAACCCAAAAAACATGTTATTTTTGAATTTGTGAGATGTCATATTTTCATCGCAATTTCAGCAAATTCATCCCATCACCTAAGCTTAAAACGACACAAATTATGTAAAAAAAAGTTAAAATTTTTTTTTCAAAATTTTTAAAAATCGCTTAGGCTACGTTAAAAGTGCGTCAAATTCAACCCAAAAAACATGTTATTTTTGAATTTGTGAGATGTCATATTTTCATCGCAATTTCAGCAAATTCATCTCATCACCTAAGCTTAAAACGACACAAAATATGTAAAAAAATGTTAAAAATTTTTTTTTTTAATTTTTAAAAATCGCTTAGGCTACGTTAAAAGTGCGTTAAATACAACTCAATAAACATGTTATTCTTGAATTTCTTAGATGTCATATTTTCATCGAAATTTCATCAAATCCATCCTATTACCTAGGCTGAAAACGACACAAATTATGTAAAAAATGTTAAAAATTTTTTTGCAATTTCAGCAAATTCATCCCATTACTTAGGCTTAAAACTACACAAGTTATGTAAAAAATGTTTACAATTTTTTTTCAAAATTTTTAAAAATCGCTTAGGCTACGTTAAAAGTGCGTCAAATTCAACCCAAAAACATGTTATTTTTGAATTTGTGAGATGTCACATTTTCATCGAAATTTCAGCAACTTCATCCAATTACCTAGGCTTAAAACTACACAAGTTATGTCAAAAATTTAAAAAAATTTTTTTTTTAAATTTTTAAAAATCGCTTAGGCTACGTTAAAAGTGCGTCAAATTCAACCCAAAAAACCTGTTATTTTTGAATTTGTGAGATGTCATATTTTCATCGAAATTTCATCAAATCCATTTAATCGCCTAAGCCTAAAACGACAAAAATTATGTAAAAAATGTTTAAAAATTTTTTTTCAAAATTTTTAAAAATAGCTTAGGCTACGTTAAAGGTGTGTCAAATTCAACCCAAAAAACATGTTATTTTTGAATTTGTGAGATGTCATATTTTCATCGCAATTTCAGCAACTTCATCGCATTACCTAAGCTTAAAACTACACAAGTTATGTCAAAAATTTAAAAAAAATTTTTTTAAAATTTTTAAAAATCGCTAAGGCTACATGTTATTTTTGAATTTGTGAGATGTCATATTTTCATCGAAATTTCATCAAATCCATCTCATCACCTAGGCTTAAAACTACGCAAATTATGTAAAAAATGTTTACAAATTTTTTTCAAAATATTTAAAAACCGCTTAGGCTACGTTAAAAGTGCGTCAAATTCAACCCAAAAAACATGTTATTTTTGAATTTGTGAGATGTCATATTTTCATCGCAATTTCAGCAAATTCATCCCATTACCCAGGCTTAAAACGACACAAGTTATGTAAAAAAATTAAAAATTTTTTTTTTCAAAATTTTTAAAAATCGCTTCGGCTACGTTAAAAGTGCATCAAATTCAACCCAAAAAACATGTTATTTTTGAATTTGTGAGATGTCATATTTTCATCGCAATTTCAGCAACTTCATCCCATTACCTAGGCTTAAAACTACACAAGTTATGTCAAAAATTGTTTAAATTTTTAAAAATCGCTTAGGCTACGTTAAAAGTGCGTCAAGTTCAACGCAAAAAACATGTTATTTTTGAATTTATGAGATGTCATATTTTCATCGCAATTTTAGCAAATTCATCCCATTACCTAGGCTTAAAACTACACAAATTATGTAAAAAATGTTTAAAATTTTTTTTCAAAATTTTTAAAAATCGCTTAGGCTACGTTAAAAGTGCGTCAAATTCAACCCAAAAAACATGTTATTTTTGAATTTGTGAGATGGCAAATTTTCATCAAAATTTTATCAAATCCATCCCATTACCTAGGCTTAGAAAGACACAAATTATGTAAAAAATTTATTAAATTTATTTTCAAAATTTTTAAAAACGCTTAGGCTACGTTAAAAGTGCGTCAAATTCAACCCAAAAAACATGTTATTTTTGAATTTGTGAGATGTCATATTTTCATCGAAATTTCATGAAATCCATCCTATTACCTAGGCTTAAAACTACGCAAATTATGTAAAAAATGTTTACAAATTTTTTTCAAAATTTTTAAAAATCGCTTAGGCTACATTAAAAGTGCGTCAAATTTAACCCAAAAAACATATTATTTTTGAATTTGTGAGATGTCATATTTTCATCGAAATTTCATCAAATCCATCCCATTACCTAAGCTTAAAACGACACAAATTATGTAAAAAATGT
Organism: Thecocarcelia acutangulata; assembly: GCA_914767995.1. Lineage (NCBI taxonomy): Eukaryota > Metazoa > Arthropoda > Insecta > Diptera > Tachinidae > Thecocarcelia > Thecocarcelia acutangulata. The sequence continues at coordinate 60,612,051 of OU612096.1, read as the reverse complement.
TAAAATTTTTTTTCAAAATTTTTAAAAATCGCTTAGGCTACGTTAAAATTGCGTCAAATTCAACCCAAAAAACATGTTATTTTTGAATTTGTGAGATGTCCTATTTTCATCGCAATTTCAGCAACTTTATCGCATTACGTAGGCTTGATACTACACAAGTTATGTCAAAAATTAAAAAAAAAAATTTTTTTTAAATTTTTAAAAATCGCTTAGGCTACGTTAAAAGTGCGTCAAATTCAACCCAAAAAACCTGTTATTTTTGAATTTTTGAGATGTCATATTTTCATCGAAATTTCATCAAATCCATCCTATTACCTAGGCTAAAAACGACACAAATTATGTAAAAAATTTATTAAAAATGAATATGCTCGGTTATACTTATATGAACCGATATCGGAATTTTCTATTTTCTGTATTTTAGTAACCTTCTTTTATAACGAGAATTGCGTTTCAGCCAAAAAAAAAATTGTAATGGAAAAATCGGTTCAGGCTATATCTCGGAAATATATGGACCGATATCAGAAATATTAATTTTCTCTACTTTCGTTACCTTCTTTTATAACAAGAACTGCTTTTCAGCAAAAAAAAATGTTATTGGAAAAATCGGTTCAGGCTATATCTCGAGTATATATGGACCGATATCGGATATTTTCTTTTTCCATATTTATACAACCTTATTTCATTACCAGAACTGCTTTTGAGGACAAAAAAGTTGTTTAAATTCGCTTACTCGGCATTTTCATAAAAAACCGGTTAGGCTATATATCGGGTATATGTATATAGGCCGATATCGGAAATTTTAATTTTCCATATTTATATAACCTTATTTTATTACCAGAACTGCTTTAAGGTGAAAAAAGTGGTTTAAGTTCGCTTACGCGACATTTTCATAAAAAACCCGGTTTGGGCTATATCTCTAGTATATATGGACCGATATCGGAAATTTTCCATATTTATATAACCTCATCTTATTACCAGAACTTTTTTTAAACAAAAAAAGTTGTTTAAGTTCTCTTACGCGACATTTCCATTAAAACCCCGGTTTAGGTTATATCTCGGGTATATATGGACCGATATCGGAAATTTTTATCTTCCATATTTATATAACCTCATCTTATTACCAAAACTGTTTTTAATCAAAAAAAGTTGTTAAAGTTCGCTTACGCGACATTTTCATGAAAAACGAGGTTTGGGCTATATCTCGGGTATATATAGACCCGATATCGAAGATTTTCATTTTCCATACTTAGATAACCTTATTTTATTACCAGAACTGCTTTTAAGCAAAAAAAGTTGTTTAAGTTCACTTACGCGACATTTTCATTAAAACCGCAATTTAGGCTATATCTCGGGTATATATGGACCCATTACGGAAATTTTTATTTTCCATATTTATGTAACCTAATTTCATTACCAGAACTGTTTGTGAGCAAAAAAAAGTTGTTTAAATTCGCTTACTCGACATTTTATTGAAAAACCCGGTTTGGGATATATCTCGGGTATATATGGACCGATATCAAAAATTTTCGTTTTCCATATTTATGTAACCTAATTTCATTACCAAAACTGCTTTTGAGCAAAAAAAAAGTTGTTTAAGTTCGCTTACGCGACATTTTCATGAAAACCCCGGTTTAAGCTATATCTCGGGTATATATGGACCGATATCGGAAATTTTCATTTTCCATATTTATATAACCTTATTTTATTACCAGAACTACTTTAAGCAAAAAAAAAGTTGATTAGCTTCGCATATGCGACATTTTCATTAAAAATCCGATTTGGGCTATATCTCGGGTATATATGGAACGATATCTGAAAAAAAAAATTTTTGCTTTTTAATCACCACGCCTAATAAGTGTGTGAAGTTTGAAGCAAAACAAACAACTTTTGTTTTCAAAAATTTTCATACAAAACTGCAAAAAAATTGCTTTTTTCGGAATTTTGAATATATCTCAGCTATACGTGGACGGATATTATTGAATTTCAATAGCAAACCCATGAATCGATGGGGTAAAAGAATGGTAAAAGAAAAAAGTTTCTAAGTCTAATGGTTTTCTCAGAAACGGTTTTTCAACAGCGGACAGACGGACAGACGGACATCGCTTAATCGACTTTTCCATTAATTCTGATTCAGAATATCGTCGCAAAAAAAACTGTAGAAATTACAAACGGAATCACAAACCCTTTACATTTTTGTGAAGGGTATAAAAACATGTTATTTTTGAATTTGTGAGATGTCATATTTTCATCGAAATTTCATCAAATCCATCCTATTACCTAGGCTTAAAACGACACAAATTATGTAAAAAATGTTTACAATTTTTTTCAAAATTTTTAAAAATCGCTTGGGCTACGTTAAAATTGCGTCAAATTCAACAAAAAAAACATGTTATTTTCGAATTTGTAAGATGTCATATTTTCATCAAAATTAAAACGACACAAATTATGTAAAAAATGTTTAAAATTTTTTTTCAAAATTTTTAAAAATCGCTTAGGCTACGTTAAAAGTGCGTCAAATTCAACCCAAAAACATGTTATTTTTGAATTTGTGAGATGTCATATTTTCATCGCAATTTCAGCAAATTCATCCCATCACCTAAGCTTAAAACGACACAAATTATGTAAAACAAGTAAGAGTGTAGTATATTCGGCTGGGCCGAATCTAAAATACCCTTCACGATAGTCACGAATATGTATAGTATATTAAAAATGTGACCTAAATATGCTCGGTTATATATGAACCGATATCGGAATTTTCTATTTTCTGTATTTTAGTAACCTTCTTTTATAACGAGAATTGCTTTTCAGCAAAAAAAAAGAAAAATTTTTTTTAATGGAAAAATCGGTTTAGGCTATATCTGGACCGATATCGAAAATTTTAATTTTCCATATTTATATAACCTTATATCATTACCAGAACTGCTTTTAAGCACAACAAATTGTTTAATTTCGCTTACGCGAAATTTTCATGAAAAACCCGATTTAGGCTATATCTCGGGTATATATGGACCGATATCAGAAATTTTAATTTTCTCTATTTTCGTAACCTTCTTTTATAACAAGAACTGCTTTTCAGCAAAAAAAAAATGTTATTGGAAAAATTGGTTCAGGCAATATCTCGAGTATATATGGACCGATATCGGATATTTTCATTTTTCATACCTATATAACCTTATTTTATTATTAGAACTGCTTTTAAGCAAAAAATATTGTTTGAGTTCGCTTACGCCGCGTGTTCATGAAAAACCCGGTTTAGGCTATATCTCGGGTATATATGCACCGATATCGAAAAATTCATTTTCAATATTTATATCACCTTATTTTATTACCAGAACTGCTTTAAGGCGAAAAAATTGCTTAAGTTCTTTTACGCGGCATTGTCATGAAAACCCCGGTTTTCGTGAAAACCCCGGTTTAGACCGATATCGAAAATTTTTATCTTCCATATTTATATAAACTCATCTTATTACCAGAACTGCTTTTGATCAAAAAAAAGTTTTTAAAGTTCGCTTACGCGACATTTTCATGAAAAACCCGGTTTGGGCTATATCTCGGATATATATTGACCGATATCGACAATTTTCATTTTCCATACTTATATAACCTTATTTTATTACCAGAACTGCTTTTAAGCAAAAAAAGTTGTTTAAGTTCGCTTACGCGGCATTTTCATGAAAACAACGTTCCAGGCTATATCTGCGGTATATATGGACCGATATCGGAAATTTTCATTTTTCATATATATATAACCTTATTTTATTACCAGAACCGCTTTTAAGCAAAAAAAGTTGTTTAATTTCGCTGACGCGGCATTTTCATGAAAACCCCGGTCTAGGCTATATCTCGGGTATATATGGACCGATATCGGAAATTTTCATTTTCCATATTTATGTAACCTAATTTCATTACCAGAACTGCTTTTGAGCACAAAAAAGTTGTTTAAGTTCGCTTACGCGGCATTTTCATGAAAACCCCGGTCTAGGCTATATCTCGGGTATATATGGCCCGATATCGAAAATTTTCATTTTTCATATTTATATGACCCTATTTCATTACCAGAACTGCTGTTAAGCAAAAAAAGATGTTTAAGTTCACTTACGCGACATTTTCATTAAAACCGCAGTTTGGGCTATATCTCGGGTATATATGGACCGATATCGGAAATTTTCATTTGCCATATTTATGTAATCCTAAAAAATGGCTTTTTTCGGAATTTTTAATATATCTCAGCTATACGTGGACCGATATTACTGAATTTCAATAGCAAACCGATGAAGCGATGGGGTAAAAGAATGGTGAAAGAAACAAGTTTCTAAGTCTAAGGGTTTTCTCAGAAACGGTATTTCAACAGCGGACAGACGGACAGACGGACATCGCCTGATCGACTTTTCCATTAATTCTTTTTTTTTTTTTTTTTTGTAGCATTTTTTATTTATTGAATCTTCCAAATGAACTAACAATAAGTATTCAAATCTTAACACTAAAATTTAAAAAATGGGATTCTTAAGTCCGGCCAATGCTAGACAAAAAGTTTTATTATGCGGGAGCTATTTCGGTAAAATCACCTATTGAGCAATCTGATGGTGGCAGCGGTATCCCTTCTTTTAAGCCGAGTGTGGCCGCCAAAATTAAGTATATTGCGCGCAAGAGGGTTTGGATGAAGTTCCAGTTTACTGACATACGTACCTTGTCGCGTACTTGGAAAATTCCTCTTTTACCAGCGGAACACTCAGATCGTTATGAATTCGTGAATTTTTTACGTACCATGGAGCTGCAGTAATCGTTCGAAGAATTTGGTTTTGTCGCCTTTGAATTTTTTCAATATTTGACGCTGAGGCGGTGCCCCATAATTGAATTCCGTAGCACCATATAGGTTTTAGAATTGCATTGTATAACAGAAGTTTGCAATCCAACTTCAATGTCGAGTTTCTGCCCATGAGCCAATTTAGTTGCGCTGCTTTTAGTTTCATCTGAGTGACTTTTGCTTCAATGTGAGACTTCCACGTTAGCCTACGGTCGAGGTGTATACCAAGGTACTTGACTTCACTGTGTTGCGGAATAGGTGAGTTGTTTATTTGGATAGGCCCACATGTTTGCTTACACAGAGTGAATGTGACATGAGTACATTTTTGTTCATTAACTTTGATTTTCCAAAGTTTTAGCCATTTCTCTAATATTGAAATGTATTCCTGTAAATTTCGTGAAGCTAATTGGTGGTTTTCATGAACACTCAAAAACGCTGTGTCATCTGCAAAGGTTGAAGTATGGATTCTGGATGTCGTTGGCATGTCAGAGGCGTAAATCAAGTATAAAGTAGGCCCCAGTATGCTGCCTTGGGGAACACCTGCTTCGATTGGCTGAGTTGGGCTTATAAAATCGACTTCTCTGATAATAAACTTCCGCCCATATAAGTAGCTTTCCAGAAGCTTGTGAGTATTTACAGGCAAGTTTAACTTTATTTTGTGCATCAACCCGTCGTGCCACACTTTATCGAAAGCTTGAGAAATGTCGATGAATAGAGCTGAGCAATACTTCTTCTCCTCAAAGGTCTGTCTTATGACATTGACTAGTCTGTGCGTTTGTTCTATGGTGCTATGTTTAGCCCGAAAACCAAATTGATGATCAGGGATACACCCCACATTGTTCAATATTGGACTCAACTTCGCCATTAACAATTTTTCGAACAGTTTTGAAATTGTTGGTAGTAGACTTATTGGTCTATATGATTCTACCTTTGTCAGATCCTTCCCTGGCTTGGGTATCATAGTAATCATTGAGACCTTCCACTCTACAGGATAATACTCAAGGCGTAAAATGGCGTTAAAAATAAAAAGTAGAACCCTTCTAGCTACACGAGGTAACTGTTCAAGCATTTTACCAGTAATTTGATCAATGCCTGGAGCTTTTCTTGGGTTTGTATTTGCGATAACGTTTTCGACATCTTGAAAATTAAGTCTCAAAGACACAGGGGGTCTAACAACATATGGTGGTAATTCCGCTGTAATATTCGCTGAATCATTTGTAATAAAAACGTTTCTCAAATGATCGACATACAACATCCCCTTTTCAGAGTCGCTTCTTGCCCAGTCGCCAGTTGAAGTTCGCAAAGGTGGCTTACCTATTACGGGTCTTTTTAAACCTTTTGTCGCTTTCCACAAGGAATAATCAGATTGAGGAGTACCATCAAGGCTTTCCAAATATGTTTTAAGGGAAGCAATTCTATGGACTTCAAGCAGATTTCTTAACTGAGTTATGCATTCCCGTAGCCTAGTTTTAAGCTGGGGAGATCTGCGAAGTTGCCATTCTCTTCTGACTCTTCTTTTTTCTGACAGAAGTTGCTCAATTTCAGACGAATAAGTTCTATTGGTTTCATTTCTGGATCTTATATGACTAGTGGTAGCATGCTGTACGGCCAGTTTGAGGTTTTCAGAAAAATCGTTAATTGACACATCAATATCCTCAGGCGTTCTCAAGGCGATATTTTCAGTACAATGTGTACTCAAAAATTTTTTGTATTTTAACCAATTAACACTATTGACAGTTAACGGTGAGTCAATCTCGTGGGGGAACGAAACAGAGATTATAGTGGGAGAGTGATCTGATGACAAATCTAATGAAGGCTCCACTTGCATCCACTCTAAGGGAAAATTTTTCGCAACTCCAAAATCTATAACATCTGGGATCTTTCGTTGGTCTGACGGCCAATAAGTGGGATGTCCGCTTGAAACCACATCTAAACCCATTTTGGAAACGGTGTCAAAAAGCACACGGCCTTTCGAGGTAATTAAACGTGATCCCCAAAAAGTGTGTTTTGCGTTATAGTCGCCAGCCGCTAAAAATCTAGGACCAAGTGATTTGAAAAAATTTGAGTATTGGCTTTCTGTTATTGAAAAGCGTGGCGGTGAGTAGATTGAGGAAATAGCGATTTTTTCATGAAAATATTCAATGCATATATTAGTTGCTTGGAGATACTCCTCACATGTCTCGTTCATTAAAAAGTGTTTAATTCTGGATTTTATTAGAATTGCCGATCCTCCGCAAGATCTTCGACGGGGATCTTTTGTGTCGTACAGTATGTAGCCATTAATTTTGAAATAACTGTTGCTTGTCAAGTGGGTTTCAGCAATCAGCATTATGTCAATTTGTTTTTCCATAAGGAAGTGCTCAAGTTCATTTTTGTGTTGGCGGATGCCGTTTGCGTTCCAGAAACATATTTTAAACCAATTCATTTTGTTAAAATTGCCTGCAAAATAGTGGATTGCATTTTCAGCATTTCCTGCATCATGTTCGTCATAGAAACCGTAAATGTGTTTATGGACTGAACAAGAGTCTGAAGAGTTGCCTCAAGATTGGTAAAATTTTGATCGGAATTTTGGGGCTTGGGCTCCTGATTCAAGTTTTGTGTATCGGTTTTGACCACACTAGCATATGAAACTTGTTTGGGGTTTTGCATAATTATTTGGCTGGTTGACTGGCCTATCTGCGGAAAATTGTTTGTATGAATTATGTTTGGCTGCTGGGGTTGTTTATAGGTGGTTGATGACTTATTTGTCATTGACTGCTTAAAGTGGGTATAGACAGGGCAGCCCCTGTAATTTGCAGTGTGGTTGCCTCCACAGTTACTGCATTTTTTAACACTTGAGTCAGTTTTTGACTTTTGGCACTGTGATGTGCCGTGCAGTTCTCCACACACCACACAAACTGTGGGCAGTTTACAATAGGCCTTAGTATGGCCAAATTCCTGGCAGTTTAGGCATTGAACGGGCCCTAAACGCTTGTGCGGCTCCTCAACGGTAACTCTGCGATGAAGAAGAAATTTAAGGTTATAAATTGGGTGAGTTTCATTCTTTTTGAGAATAACATCCCCCGGTACCAGTTCAACCCTAAACATGGGTTGAGGAATTTTTTCACGGTTTCTAATATTAACCACATTTTTTATTTTAAAGCCTTTATCTAGCAGTGCAGTTTTAACCTCATCCGTGTCTACATAAGGGTCAATACCTTTTATAATAACCTGAAGGCCTTTAGCACTTTTAAGTTGATAAGTATAAAAAGATTTTTTCTCTTTTTCCAGAGCGGCAGAAAGTTTTCGGTAATTATTTTCGCAGTAGACTTGGATTTTTGTTTCACTTATTTGTCCGTGCTTCACTGATGTTACGTTGGAGGTGTCTTTACCAATTGCCGTAATAAGTGCTTTTACCAGCTCATTTGATGTAGGTTCTCTCAAGTATATTGGTGGTGGTTTAAATGTTTTTTTTGATGTAGTTGTCTCGTCAGTCTGAAGGATAGCAAACCTATTACTATCCGTTGTCGCAGAGGTAATATCGCCCTTAGACATTTTTGGTTGCGATGATATTTGCGCGGATTTAGGGCTTCGCTGACGTTTAACCACGGTTATATACCTATCCATACCCACTTGAGTTTTCGGTTTATCAACAATAGCTACACTTGCAGATGGTTTGTCGTCTGTTGCAACAACAATATTTGGCGAGCACGAACGCGTGCGTTTTTTATCTCTTAGAGACAGAAGATTGTCCAATGATTTTTTCAATGATTCCTCTTCAGAAATCCAGAGGTTTTTTCTAGTGGAGCTAAGCTCCCTCTCAGAATTGCATCTACTAGGTGCACTCATGCAATTTTTTTTTTTTTTTGATTTATATATTTTTTTTTAATTTAAAAGTATATAAAAATAATTGTCATAAAGTTTTTCTTTTGTATAAATCCGCTCTTTCACTTATTGCGGTTAATTTAATTTTAAAGGCGTTTAAGCAATGATTTTATTTTATTTTTTTGTTCACTTTTTACGACCGATTGGTTGGAGAGTCACAAGAAAACCAGTAATTCTGAGTCAGAATATATATACCTTATAGGGTCGCAAAAAAAACTGTAGAAATTACAAACGGAATCACAAACTTATAAATACCCCCTTTACATTTTTGTGAAGGGTATAAAAATGTTAAAAATTTTTTGTCATAATTTTTAAAAATCGCTTAGGCTACGCTAAAAGTGCTTTAAATTTAACCCAAAAAACCTGTTATTTTTGAATTTGTGAGATGTCATATTTTCATCGAAATTTCATCAAATCCATCCTATTACCTAGGCTTAAAACGACACAAATTATGTAAAAAATGTTTACAATTTTTTTTCAAAATTTTTAAAAATCGCTTAGGCTACGTTAAAATACCGTCAAATTCAACCCAAAAAACATGTTATTTTTGAATTTGTGAGATGTCATATTTTCATCGCAATTTTAGCATATTCATCCCATTACCTAGGCTTAAAACTACACAAGTTATGTAAAAAGGTTTTAAAATTTTTTTTCAAAATTTTTAAAAATCGGCTAGGCTACGTTAAAAGTGCGTCAAATTCAACCCATAAAACGCGTTATTTTTGAATTTGTGAGATGTCATATTTTCATCGAAATTTCATCAAATTCATCCCATTACCTATGCTTAAAACTACACAAGTTATGTCAAAAATTTTTAAAATTTTTTTTTTTAATTTTTAAAAATCACTTAGGCTACGTTAAAAGTGCGTTAAATTTAACCCAAAAAACCTGTTATTTTTGAATTTGTGAGATGTCATATTTTCATCGAAATTTCATCAAATCCATCCCATCACCTAAGCTTACAACGACACAAATTATGTAAAAAAATGTTAAAAATTTTTTTTCAAAATTTTTAAAAATCGCTTAGGCTACGTTAAAAGTGTGTCAAATTCAACCCAAAAAAATTGTTATTTTTGAATTTGTGAGATGTCATATTTTCATCGCAATTTCAGCAACTTCATCCCATTACCTAGGCTTAAAACTACGCAAATTATGTAAAAAATGTTTACAATTTTTTTTTTTAATTTTTAAAAATCGCTTCGGCTACGTTAAAAGTGCGTCATATTCAACCCAAAAAACATGTTATTTTTGAATTTGTGAGATGTCATATTTTCATCCAAATTTCATCAAATCCATCTTATTACCTGGGCTTAAAACGACACAAATTATGTAAAAAAATGTTAAAATTTTTTTTTTTTCAAAATTTTTAAAAATTGCTTAGGCTGCGTTAAAAGTGCGTCAAATTCAACCCAAAAAACATGTTATTTTTGAATTTGTGAGATTTCGTATACTCATCGCAATTTCAGCAAATTCATCCCATTACCTAGGCTTAAAACTACACAAGTTATGTAAAAGATGTTTAAAATTTTTTTTTCAAAATTTTTAAAAATCGCTGCGGCTACGTTAAAAGTGCGTCAAATGTAACCCAAAAAACCTGTTATTTTTGAATTTGTGAGATGTCATATTTTCATCGAAATTTCATCAAATCCATCCCATCACCTAAGCTTAAAACGACACAAATTATGTAAAAAAATGTTTACAATTTTTTTTCAAAATTTTTAAAAATCGCTTAGGCTACGTTAAAATTGCGTCAAATTTAACCCAAAAAACCTGTTATTTTTAAATTTGTGAGATGTTATATTTTCATCGCAATTTCAGCAAATTCATCCCATTACATAAGCTTTAAACGACACAAATTATGTAAAAAAATGTTAAAAATTTTTTTTCAAAATTTTTAAAAATCGCTTAGGCTACGTTAAAAGTGAGTCAAATTCAACTCAAAAAACCTGTTATTTTTGAATTTGTGAGATGTCATATTTTCATCGCAATTTCAGCAACTTCATCCCATTACCTAGGCTTAAAACTACACAAGTATGTCAAAAATTTTTAACATTTTTTTTCAAAATTTTTAAAAATCGGTTAGGCTACGTTAAAAGTGCGTCAAATTCAACCCAAAAAACATGTTATTTTTTAATTTGTGAGATGTCATATTTTCATCGCAATATCATCAAATCCATCCTATTACCTAGGCTTAAAACGACACAAATTATGTAAAAAATGTTAAAAATTATTTCAAAATTTTTAAAAATCGCTTAGGCTACGTTAAATGTGCGTCAAATTCAGCCCAAAAAACATGTTATTTTTGAATTTGTGAGATGTCATATTTTCATCAAAATTTCATCAAATCCATCCTATTACCTAGGCTTAAAACTACGCAAATTATGTAAAAAATGTTAAAAATTTTGTTCAAAATTTTTAAAAATCGCTTAGGCTACGTTAAAATTGCGTCAAATTCAACCCAAAAAACATGTTATTTTTGAATTTGTGAGATGTCATATTTTCATCGCAATTTCAGCAACTTCATCGCATTACCTCGGCTTAAAACGACACAAATTATGTAGAAAAGATTTAAAATTTTTTTTCAAAATTTTTAAAAACCGCTTAGGCTACGTTAAAAGTGCGTCAAATTAAACCCAAAAAACATATTATTTTTGAATTTAAGAGATGTCATATTTTCATCGAAATTTCATCAAATCCATCCCATTACCTAGGCTTAAAACTACGCAAATTATGTAAAAAATGTTTAAAATTATTTTTTTTAATTGTTAAAAACCGCTTAGGCTACGTTAAAATTGCGTCAAATTCAACCCAAAAAAACATGTTATTTTTGAAGTTGTGAGATGTCATATTTTCATCGCAATTTCAGCAACTTCATCCCATTACCTAGGCTTAAAACTACACAAATTATGTAAAAAATGTTTAAAATTTTTTTTTTAATTTTTAAAAATCGCTTAGGCTACGTTAAAAGTACGTCAAATTCAACCCAAAAAACATGTTATTTTTGAATTTGTGAGATGTCATATTTTTATCGGAATTTCAGCAAATTCATCCCATTACCTAGGCTTTAAACTACACAAGTTATGTAAAAAATTTTTAAAATTTTTTTTTAAAATTTTTAAAAATCACTTAGGCTACGTTAAAAGTGCGTTAAATTTAACCCAAAAATACATGTTATTTTTGAATTTGTGAGATGTCATATTTTCATCGAAATTTCATCAAATCCATCCCATCACCTAAGCTTACAACGACACAAATTATGTAAAAAAATGTTAAAAATTTTTTTTCAAAATTTTTAAAAATCGCTTAGGCTACGTTAAAAGTGTGTCAAATTCAACCCAAAAAAAATTGTTATTTTTGAATTTGTGAGATGTCATATTTTCATCGCAATTTCAGCAACTTCATCCCATTACCTAGGCTTAAAACTACGCAAATTATGTAAAAAATATTTACAATTTTTTTTTTAAAAATCGCTTCGGCTACGTTAAAAGTGCGTCATATTCAACCCAAAAAACATGTTATTTTTGAATTTGTGAGATGTCATATTTTCATCGAAATTTCATCAAATCCATCCTATTACCTGGGCTTAAAACGACACAAATTATGTAAAAAAATGTTAAAATTTTTTTTTTCAAAATTTTTAAAAATTGCTTAGGCTGCGTTAAAAGTGCGTCAAATTCAACCCAAAAAACATGTTATTTTTTAATTTGTGAGATGTCATATTTTCATCGCAATATCATCAAATCCATCCTATTACCTAGGCTTAAAATGACACAAATTATGTAAAAAAATGTTTGAAATTTTTTTCAAAATCTTTAAAAATCGCTTAGGCTACGTTAAAAGTGCGTCAAATTCAACCCAAAAAACATGTTATTTTTGAATTTGTGAGATGTCATATTTTCATCGCAATTTCAGCAAATTCATCTCATCACCTAAGCTTAAAACGACACAAAATATGTAAAAAAATGTTAAAATTTTTTTTTTTTTTAAATTTTTAAAAATCGCTTAGGCTACGTTAAAAGTGCGTCAAATTCAACCCAAAAAACATGTTATTTTTGAATTTGTGAGATGTCATATTTTCATCAAAATTTCATCAAATCCATCCTATTACCTAGGCTTAAAACTACGCAAATTATGTAAAAAATGTTAAAAATTTTGTTCAAAATTTTTAAAAATCGCTTAGGCTACGTTAAAATTGCGTGAAATTCAACCCAAAAAACATGTTATTTTTGAATTTGTGAGATGTCATATTTTCATCGCAATTTCAGCAACTTCATCGCATTACCTCGGCTTAAAACGACACAAATTATGTAGAAAAGGTTTAAAATTTTTTTTTCAAAATTTTTAAAAACCGCTTAGGCTACGTTAAAAGTGCGTCAAATTTAACCCAAAAAACATATTATTTTTGAATTTGTGAGATGTCATATTTTCATCGAAATTTCATCAAATCCATTCCATTACCTAGGCTTAAAACTACGCAAATTATGTAAAAAATGTTTAAAATTTTTTTTTTTAATTGTTAAAAACCGCTTAGGCTACGTTAAAATTGCGTCAAATTCAACCCAAAAAAACATGTTATTTTTGAAGTTGTGAGATGTCATATTTTCATCGCAATTTCAGCAACTTCATCGCATTACCTCGGCTTAAAACGACACAAATTATGTAGAAAAGGTTTAAAATTTTTTTTTCAAAATTTTTAAAAACCGCTTAGGCTACGTTAAAAGTGCGTCAAATTTAACCCAAAAAACATATTATTTTTGAATTTGTGAGATGTCATATTTTCATCGAAATTTCATCAAATCCATTCCATTACCTAGGCTTAAAACTACGCAAATTATGTAAAAAATGTTTAAAATTTTTTTTTTTAATTGTTAAAAACCGCTTAGGCTACGTTAAAATTGCGTCAAATTCAACCCAAAAAAACATGTTATTTTTGAAGTTGTGAGATGTCATATTTTCATCGCAATTTCAGCAACTTCATCCCATTACCTAGGCTTAAAACTACACAAATTATGTAAAAAATGTTTAAAATTTTTTTTTTTAATTTTTAAAAATCGCTTAGGCTACGTTAAAAGTACGTCAAATTCAACCCAAAAAACATGTTATTTTTGAATTTGTGAGATGTCATATTTTTATCGGAATTTCTGCAAATTCATACCATTACCTAGGCTTAAAACGACACAAATTATGTAAATATGTTTAAAATTTTTTTCCAAAATTTTTAAAAATCGCTTAGGCTACGTTAAAAGTGCGTCAAATTCAACCCATAAACCATGTTATTTTTGAATTTGTGAGATGTCACATTTTCATCGAAATTTCATCAAATCCGTCCCATTACTTGGGCTTAAAACTACACAAATTATGTAAAAAATGTTTAAAATTTTTTTTCAAAATTTTTAAAAATCGCTTAGGCTACGTTAAAAGTGCGTCAAATTCAACCCAAAAAACATGTTATTTTTGAGTTTGTGAGATGTCATATTTTCATCGCAATTTCAGCAAATTCATCCCATTACCTAGTCTTAAAACTACACAAGTTATGTAAAAAATGTTTACAATTTTTTTTCAAAATTTTTAAAAATCGCTTAGGCTACGTTAAAAGTGCGTCAAATTCAACCCAAAAAACATGTTATTTTTGAATTTGTGAGATGTCACATTTTCATCGAAATTTCAGCAACTTCATCCCATTACCTAGGCTTAAAACTACACAAGTTATGTCAAAAATTTAAAAAATTTTTTTTTTTTAAATTTTTAAAAATCGCTTAGGCTACGTTAAAAGTGCGTCAAATTCAACCCAAAAAACCTGTTATTTTTGAATTTGTGAGATGTCATATTTTCATCGAAATTTCATCAAATCCATTTAATCGCCTAAGCCTAAAACGACACAAATTATGTAAAAAATGTTTAAAATTTTTTTTTTTAAATCGCTTAGGCTACGTTAAAAGTGTGTCAAATTCAACCCAAAAAACATGTTATTTTTGAATTTGTGAGATGTCATATTTTCATCGCAATTTCAGCAACTTCATCACATTACCTAGGCTTAAAACTACACATGTTATGTCAAAAATTTAAAAAAAAAATTTTTAAAAATTTTTAAAAATCGCTAAGGCTACGTTAAAGGTGCATCAAATTCAACCCAAAAAACATGTTATTTTTGAATTTTTTGAGATGTCATATTTTCATTGAAATTTCATCGAATCCATCCCATCACCTAGGCTTAAAACTACGCAAATTATGTAAAAAATGTTTACAAATTTTTTTCAAAATTTTTAAAAACCGCTTAGGCTACGTTAAAAGTGCGTCAAATTCAACCCAAAAAACATGTTATTTTTGAATTTGTGAGATGTCATATTTTCATCGCAATTTCTGCAAATTCATCCCATTACCTAGGCTTAAAACGACACAAGTTATGTAAAAAATTTAAAAAATTTTTTTTTCAAAATTTTTAAAAATCGCTTCGGCTACGTTAAAAGTGCATCAAATTCAACCCAAAAAACATGTTATTTTTGAATTTGTGAGATGTCATATTTTCATCGCAATTTCAGCAACTTCATCCCATTACCTAGGCTTAAAACTACACAAGTTATGTCAAAAATTTTTTAAACTTTTTTTTTTAATTTTTAAAAATCGCTTAGGCTACGTTAAAAATGCGTCAAGTTCAACCCAAAAAACATGTTATTTTTGAATTTGTGAGATGTCATATTTTCATCGCAATTTCAGCAAATTCATCCCATTACCTAGGCTTAAAACTACACAAGTTATGTCAAAAATGTTAAAAATTTTTTTCAAAATTTTTAAAAATCGCTTAGGCTACGTTAAAAGTGCGTCAAATTCAACCCAAAAAACATGTTATTTTTGAATTTGTGAGATGTCATATTTTCATCGAAATTTCATCAAATCCATCCTACTACCTACGCTTAAAACGACACAAATTATGTAAAAAATGTTTAAAATTTTTTTTCAAAATTTTTAAAAACCGCTTAGGCTACGTTAAAAGTGCGTCAAATTCAACCCAAAAAACATGTTAATTTTGAATTTGTGAGATGTCATATTTTCATCGCAATTTCAGCAAATTCATCCCATTACCTAGGCTTAAAACGACACTAGTAATGTAAAAAATTTAAAAAAATTTTTTTTCAAAATTTTTAAAAATCGCTTCGGCTACGTTAAAAGTGCGTCAAATTCAACCCAAAAAACATGTTATTTTTGAATTTGTGACATGTCATATTTTCATCGCAATTTCAGCAACTTCATCCCATTACCTAGGCTTAAAACTACATAAATTATGCCAAAAATGTTTACAATTTTTTTTCAAAATTTTTAAAAATCGCTTAGGCTACGTTACAAGTGCGTCAAATTCAACCCAAAAAACATGTTATTTTTGAATTTGTGAGATGTCATATTTTCATCGCAATTTCAGCAAATTCATCCCATTACCTAGGCTTAAAACTACACAAGTTATGTAAAAAATTTTTAAATTTTTTTTCAAAATTTTTAAAAATCGCTTAGGCTACGTTAAAATTGCGTCAAATTCAACCCAAAAAACATGTTATTTTTGAATTTGTGAGATGTCATATTTTCATCGAGATTTCAGCAACTCCATCCCATTACCTAGGCTTAAAACGACACAAATTATGTAAAAAATTTTTAAATTTTTTTTCAAAATTTTTAAAAATCGCTTAGGCTACGTTAAAAGTGCGTCAAATTCAACCCAAAAAACATGTTATTTTTGAGTTTGTGAGATGTCATATTTTCATCGCAATTTCAGCAAATTCATCCCATTACCTAGTCTTAAAACTACACAAGTTATGTAAAAAATGTTTACAATTTTTTTTCAAAATTTTTAAAAATCGCTTAGGCTACGTTAAAAGTGCGTCAAATTCAACCCAAAAAACATGTTATTTTTGAATTTGTGAGATGTCACATTTTCATCGAAATTTCAGCAACTTCATCCCATTACCTAGGCTTAAAACTACACAAGTTATGTCAAAAATTTCAAAAATTTTTTTTTTTTAAATTTTTAAAAATCGCTTAGGCTACGTTAAAAGTGCGTCAAATTCAACCCAAAAAACCTGTTATTTTTGAATTTGTGAGATGTCATATTTTCATCGAAATTTCATCAAATCCATTTAATCGCCTAAGCCTAAAACGACACAAATTATGTAAAAAATATTTAAAAATTTTTTTTTTAAATCGCTTAGGCTACGTTAAAATTGTGTCAAATGCAACCCAAAAAACATGTTATTTTTGAATTTGTGAGATGTCATATTTTCATCGCAATTTCAGCAACTTCATCGCATTACCTAGGCTTAAAACTACACAAGTTATGTCAAAAATTTAAAAAAAAATTTTTTTAACATTTTTAAAAATCGCTAAGGCTACGTTAAAAGTGCATCAAATTCAACCCAAAAAACATGTTATTTTTGAATTTGTGAGATGTCATATTTTCATTGAAATTTCATCAAATCCATCCCATCACCTAGGCTTAAAACTACGCAAATTATGTAAAAAATGTTTACAAATTTTTTTCAAAATTTTTAAAAACCGCTTAGGCTACGTTAAAAGTGCGTCAAATTCAACCCAAAAAACATGTTATTTTTGAATTTGTGAGATGTCATATTTTCATCGCAATTTCAGCAAATTCATCCCATTACCTAGGCTTAAAACGACACAAGTTATGTAAAAAATTTAAAAAATTTTTTTTTCAAAATTTTTAAAAATCGCTTCGGCTACGTTAAAAGTGCATCAAATTCAACCCAAAAAACATGTTATTTTTGAATTTGTGAGATGTCATATTTTCATCGCAATTTCAGCAACTTCATCCCATTACCTAGGCTTAAAACTACACAAGTTATGTCAAAAATTTTTTAAACATTTTTTTTTAATTTTTAAAAATCGCTTAGGCTACGTTAAAAATGCGTCAAGTTCAACCCAAAAAACATGTTATTTTTGAATTTGTGAGATGTCATATTTTCATCGCAATTTCAGCAAATTCATCCCATTACCTAGGCTTAAAACTACACAAGTTATGTAAAAAATGTTTAAAATTTTTTTTCAAAATTTTTAAAAATCGCTTAGGCTACGTTAAAAGTGCGTCAAATTCAACCCAAAAAACATGTTATTTTTGAATTTGTGAGATGTCATATTTTCATCGCAATTTCAGCAAATTCATCCCATTACCTAGTCTTAAAACTACACAAGTTATGTAAAAAATGTTTACAATTTTTTTTCAAAATTTTTAAAAATCGCTTAGGCTACGTTAAAAGTGCGTCAAATTCAACCCAAAAAACATGTTATTTTTGAATTTGTGAGATGTCACATTTTCATCGAAATTTCATCAAATCCGTCCCATTACTTGGGCTTAAATCTACACAAATTATGTAAAAAATGTTTAAAATTTTTTTTCAAAATTTTTAAAAATCGCTTAGGCTACGTTAAAAGTGCGTCAAATTCAACCCAAAAAACATGTTATTTTTGAGTTTGTGAGATGTCATATTTTCATCGCAATTTCAGCAAATTCATCCCATTACCTAGTCTTAAAACTACACAAGTTATGTAAAAAATGTTTACAATTTTTTTTCAAAATTTTTAAAAATCGCTTAGGCTACGTTAAAAGTGCGTCAAATTCAACCCAAAAAACATGTTATTTTTGAATTTGTGAGATGTCACATTTTCATCGAAATTTCAGCAACTTCATCCCATTACCTAGGCTTAAAACTACACAAGTTATGTCAAAAATTTAAAAAATTTTTTTTTTTTAAATTTTTAAAAATCGCTTAGGCTACGTTAAAAGTGCGTCAAATTCAACCCAAAAAACCTGTTATTTTTGAATTTGTGAGATGTCATATTTTCATCGAAATTTCATCAAATCCATTTAATCGCCTAAGCCTAAAACGACACAAATTATGTAAAAAATGTTTAAAATTTTTTTTTTTAAATCGCTTAGGCTACGTTAAAAGTGTGTCAAATTCAACCCAAAAAACATGTTATTTTTGAATTTGTGAGATGTCATATTTTCATCGCAATTTCAGCAACTTCATCGCATTACCTAGGCTTAAAACTACACAAGTTATGTCAAAAATTTAAAAAAAAAATTTTTTAAAATTTTTAAAAATCGCTAAGGCTACGTTAAAAGTGCATCAAATTCAACCCAAAAAACATGTTATTTTTGAATTTGTGAGATGTCATATTTTCATTGAAATTTCATCAAATCCATCCCATCACCTAGGCTTAAAACTACGCAAATTATGTAAAAAATGTTTACAAATTTTTTTCAAAATTTTTAAAAACCGCTTAGGCTACGTTAAAAGTGCGTCAAATTCAACCCAAAAAACATGTTATTTTTGAATTTGTGAGATGTCATATTTTCATCGCAATTTCAGCAAATTCATCCCATTACCTAGGCTTAAAACGACACAAGTTATGTAAAAAATTTAAAAAATTTTTTTTTCAAAATTTTTAAAAATCGCTTAGGCTACGTTAAAAGTGCATCAAATTCAACCCAAAAAACATGTTATTTTTGAATTTGTGAGATTTCATATTTTCATCGCAATTTCAGCAACTTCATCCCATTACCTAGGCTTAAAACTACACAAGTTATGTCAAAAATTTTTTAAACTTTTTTTTTTAATTTTTAAAAATCGCTTAGGCTACGTTAAAAATGCGTCAAGTTCAACCCAAAAAACATGTTATTTTTGAATTTGTGAGATGTCATATTTTCATCGCAATTTCAGCAAATTCATCCCATTACCTAGGCTTAAAACTACACAAGTTATGTCAAAAATGTTAAAAATTTTTTTCAAAATTTTTAAAAATCGCTTAGGCTACGTTAAAAGTGCGTCAAATTCAACCCAAAAAACATGTTATTTTTGAATTTTTGAGATGTCATATTTTCATCGAAATTTCATCAAATCCATCCTACTACCTACGCTTAAAACGACACAAATTATGTAAAAAATGTTTAAAATTTTTTTTCAAAATTTTTAAAAACCGCTTAGGCTACGTTAAAAGTGCGTCAAATTCAACCCAAAAAACATGTTAATTTTGAATTTGTGAGATGTCATATTTTCATCGCAATTTCAGCAAATTCATCCCATTACCTAGGCTTAAAACGACACAAGTAATGTAAAAAATTTCAAAAATTTTTTTTCAACATTTTTAAAAATCGCTTCGGCTACGTTAAAAGTGCGTCAAATTCAACCCAAAAAACATGTTATTTTTGAATTTGTGACATGTCATATTTTCATCGCAATTTCAGCAACTTCATCCCATTACCTAGGCTTAAAACTACATAAATTATGCCAAAAATGTTTACAATTTTTTTTCAAAATTTTTAAAAATCGCTTAGGCTACGTTACAAGTGCGTCAAATTCAACCCAAAAAACATGTTATTTTTGAATTTGTGAGATGTCATATTTTCATCGCAATTTCAGCAAATTCATCCCATTACCTAGGCTTAAAACTACACAAGTTATGTAAAAAATTTTTAAATTTTTTTTCAAAATTTTTAAAAATCGCTTAGGCTACGTTAAAATTGCGTCAAATTCAACCCAAAAAACATGTTATTTTTGAATTTGCGAGATGTCATATTTTCATCAAAATTTCAGCAACTCAATCCCATTACCTAGGCTTAAAACGACACAAATTATGTAAAAAATTTTTAAATTTTTTTTCAAAATTTTTAAAAATCGCTTAGTCTACGTTAAAAGTGCGTCAAATTCAACCCAAAAAACATGTTATTTTTGAATTTGTGAGATGTCATATTTTCATCGCGATTTCAGCAAATTCATCCCATCACCTAAGCTTAAAACGACACAAATTATGCCAAAAATGTTAAAATTTTTTTTTCAAAATTTTTAAAAATCGCTTCGGCTACGTTAAAATTGCGTCAAATTCAACCCAAAAAACATGTTATTTTTGAATTTGTGAGATGTCATATTTTCATCGCAATTTCAGCAAATTCATCCCATTACCTAGGCTTAAAACTACACAAGTTATGTAAAAAATTTTTAAATTTTTTTCAAAATTTTTAAAAATCGCTTAGGCTACGTTAAAATTGCGTCAAATTCAACCCAAAAAACATGTTATTTTTAAATTTGTGAGATGTCATATTTTCATCGAAATTTCAGCAACTTCATCCCATTACCTAGGCTTAAAACGACACAAATTATGTAAAAAATTTTAAAATTTTTTTTCAAAATTTTTAAACATCGCTTAGTCTACGTTAAAAGTGCGTCAAATTCAACCCAAAAAACATGTTATTTTTGAATTTGTGAGATGTCATATTTTCATCGCGATTTCAGCAAATTCATCCCATCACCTAAGCTTAAAACGACACAAATTATGCCAAAAATGTTAAAATTTTTTTTTCAAAATTTTTAAAAAGCGCTTAGGCTACGTTAAAATTGCGTCAAATTCAACCCAAAAAACATGTTATTTTTGAATTTGTGACATGCCACATTTTCATCGAAATTTCAGCAACTTCATCCCATTACCTAGGCTTAAAACTACACAAGTTATGTCAAAAATTAAAAAAATTTTTTTTTTAATTTTTAAAAATCGCTTAGGCTACGTTAAAAGTGCGTCAAATTCAACTCAAAAAACATGTTATTTTTGAATTTGTGAGATGTCATATTTTCATCGCAATTTCACCAAATCCATCCCATTACCTAGACTTAAAACTACACAAGTTATGAAAAAAATTTTTTAAATTTTTTTTCAAAATTTTTAAAAATCGCTTAGGCTACGTTAAAAGTGCGTCAAATTCAACCCAAAAAACATGTTATTTTTGAATTTGTGAGATATCATATTTTCATCGCAATTTCAGCATATTCATCCCATTACCTAGGCTTAAAACTACACAAGTTATGTAAAAAATTTTTTAAATTTTTTTTCAAAATTTTTAAAAATCGCTTAGGCTACGTTAAAAGTGCGTCAAATTCAACCTAAAAAACATGCTATTTTTGAATTTGTGAGATGTCATATTTTCAACGAAATTTCAGTAAATTCATCCCATTACCTAGGCTAAAACTACACAAATTATGTAAAAAATGTTTAAAATTTTTTTTCAAAATTTTTAAAAATCGCTTTGGCTAGGTTAAAAGTGCGTCAAATTAAACCAAAAAAAACATGTTATTTTTGAATTTGTGAGATGTCATATTTTCATCGAAATTTCATCAAATCCATCCTATCACCTAAGCTTAAAACGACACAAATTATGTAAAAAAATGTTTAAAATTTTTTTTAAAAATTTTTAAAAATCGCTTAGGCTACGTTAAAAGTGTGTCAAATTCAACCCAAAAAACATGTTATTTTTGAATTTGTGAGATGTCATATTTTCATCGCAATTTCAGCAACTTCATCCCATTACCTAGGCTTAAAACTACACAAGTTATGTAAAAAATGTTTAAAATTTTTTTTTTAAAATTTTTAAAAATCGCTGCGGCTACGTTAAAAGTGCGTCAAATTTAACCCAAAAACCCTGTTATTTTTGAATTTGTGAGATGTCATATTTTCATCGAAATTTCATCAAATCCATCCCATCACCTAAGCTTAAAACGACACAAATTATGTAAAAAAAATGTTTACAATTTTTTTTCAAAATTTTTAAAAATCGCTTAGGCTACGTTAAAAGTGCGTCAAATTCAACCCAAAAAACATGTTATTTTTGAATTTGTGAGATGTCATATTTTCATCGCAATTTCAGCAACTTCATCCCATTACCTAGGCTTAAAACTACACAAGTTATGTCAAAAATATTTAAAATTTTTTTTAAAAATTTTTAAAAATCGCTTAGGCTACGTTAAAACTGCGTCAAATTCAACCCAAAAAACCTGTTATTTTTGAATTTGTGAGATGTCATATTTTCATCGCAATTTCAGCAAATTCATCCCATTACCTAAGCTTTAAACGACACAAATTATGTAAAAAAATGTTAAAAATTTTTTTTCAAAATTTTTAAAAATCGCTTAGGCTACGTTAAAACTGCGTCAAATTCAACCCAAAAAACATGTTATTTTTGAATTTGTGAGATGCCACATTTTTATCGAAATTTCAGCAACTTCATCCCATTACCTAGGCTTAAAACTACACAAGTTATGTCAAAAATTAAAAAAAACTTTTTTTTAATTTTTAAAAATCGCTTAGGCTACGTTAAAAGTGCGTCAAATTCAACTCAAAAAACATGTTATTTTTGAATTTGTGAGATGTCATATTTTCATCGCAATTTCACCAAATCCATCCCATTACCTAGTCTTAAAACTACACAAGTTATGTCAAAAATTTTTTAAATTTTTTTTCAAAAATTTTAAAAATCGCTTAGGCTACTTTAAAAGTGCGTCAAATTCAACCCAAAAAACATGTTATTTTTGAATTTGTGAGATGTCATATTTTCATCGCAATTTCAGCATATTCATCCCATTACCTAGGCTTAAAACTACACAAGTTATGTAAAAAATTTTTAAAATTTTTTTTCAAAATTTTTCAAAATCGCTTAGGCTACGTTAAAAGTGCGTCAAATTCAACCTAAAAAACATGCTATTTTTGAATTTGTGAGATGTCATATTTTAATCGAAATTTCAGTAAATTCATCCCATTACCTAGGCTTAAAACTACACAAATTATGTAAAAAATGTTTAAAATTTTTTTTTCAAAATTTTTAAAAATCGCTTTGGCTAAGTTAAAAGTGCGTCAAATTAAACCAAAAAAAAAAAAACATGCTATTTTTGAATTTGTGAGATGTCATATTTTCATCGAAATTTCATCAAATCCATCCTATCACCTAAGCTTAAAACGACACAAAATATGTAAAAAAATGTTTAAAATTTTTTTTTTAAATTTTCAAAAATCGCTTAGGCTACGTTAAAAGTGTGTCAAATTCAACCCAAAAAACATGTTATTTTTGAATTTGTGAGATGTCATATTTTCATCGCAATTTCAGCAACTTCATTCTATTACCTAGGCTTAAAACTACGCAAATTATGTAAAAAATATTTAAAATTTTTTTTCAAAATTTTTAAAAATCGCTTCGGCTACGTTAAAAATGCGTCAAATTTAACCCAAAAAACCTGTTATTTTTGAATTTGTGAGATGTCATATTTTCATCAAATCCATCCCATCACTAAAGCTTAAAACGACACAAATTATGTAAAAAAATGTTTACAATTTTTTTTCAAAATTTTTAAAAATCGCTTAGGCTACGTTAAAATTGCGTCAAATTTAACTCAAAAAACCTGTTATTTTTGAATTTGTGAGATGTCATATTTTCATCGAAATTTCATCAAATCCATCCCATCACTAAAGCTTAAAACGACACAAATTATGTAAAAAAATGTTTACAATTTTTTTTCAAAATTTTTAAAAATCGCTTAGGCTACGTTAAAATTGCGTCAAATTTAACCCAAAAAACCTGTTATTTTTGAATTTGTGAGATGTTATATTTTCATCGCAATTTCAGCAAATTCATCCCATTACCTAAGCTTTAAACGACACAAATTATGTAAAAAAATTTTAAAAATTTTTTTTCAAAATTTTTAAAAATCGCTTAGGCTACGTTAAAAGTGAGTCAAATTCAACTCAAAAAACCTGTTATTTTTGAATTTGTGAGATGTCATATTTTCATCGCAATTTCAGCAACTTCATCCCATTACCTAGGCTTAAAACTACACAAGTTATGTCAAAAATATTTAAAATTTTTTTTCAAAATTTTTAAAAATCGCTTAGGCTACGTTAAAACTGCGTCAAATTCAACCCAAAAAACATGTTATTTTTGAATTTGTGAGATGTCATATTTTCATCGCAATTTTAGCAAATTCATCCCATTACCTAAGCTTTAAACGACACAAATTATGTAAAAAAATGTTAAAAATTTTTTTTCAAAATTTTTAAAAATCGCTTAGGCAACGTTAAAACTGCGTCATATTCAACCCAAAAAACATGTTATTTTTGAATTTGTGAAATGTCATATTTTCATCGCAATTTCAGCATATTCATCCCATCACCTAAGCTTAAAACGACACAAATTATGTAAAACAAGTAAGAGTGTAGTATATTCGGCTGGGCCGAATCTAAAATACCCTTCACGATAGTCACGAATATGTATAGTATATTAAAAATGTGACTTAAATATGCTCGGTATCGGAATTTTCTATTTTCCGATATCGGAATTTTCTATTTTCTGTATTTTAGTAACCTTCTTTTATAACGAGAATTGCTTTTCAGCAAAAAAAAAAAAAATTTTTTTTAATGGAAAAATCGGTTTAGGCTATATCTGGTCCGATATCGAAAATTTTAATTTTCCATATATATATAACCTTATATCATTACCAGAACTGCTTTTGAGCACAACAAATTGTTTAAGTTCGCTTACGCGATATTTTCATGAAAAACCCGATTTAGGCTATATCTCGGGTATATATGGACCGATATCAGAAATTTTAATTTTCTTTATTTTCGTAACCTTCTTTTATAACAAGAACTGCTTTTCAGCAAAAAAAAAATGTTATTGGAAAAATTGTTTCAGGCTATATCTCGAGTATATATGGACCGATATCGGATATTTTCTTTTTCCATATTTATATAACCTTATTTCATTACCAGAACTGCTTTTGAGCACAAAAAAGTTGTTTACTCGGCATTTTCATCAAAAAACCTGTTAGGCTATATATCGGGTATATATGAACCGATATCGGAAATTTTAATTTTCCATATTTATATAACCTTATTTTATTACCAGAACTGCTTTAAGGTGAAAAAAGTTGTTTAAGTTCGCTTACGCGACATTTTCATAAAAAACCCGGTTTGGGCTATATCTTGGGTACATATGGACCGATATCGGAAATTTTCATTTTCCATATTTATGTAACCTAATTTCATTACCAGAACTGCTTTTGAGCACAAAAAGTTGTTTAAGTTCGCTTACGCGGCATTTTCATCAAAACCCCGGTCTAAGCTATATCTCGGGTATATATGGACCGATATCGGAAATTTTCATTTTCCATATTTATGTAACCTAATTTCATTACCAGAACTGCTTTTGAGCACAAAAAAGTTGTTTAAGTTCGCTTACGCGGCATTTTCATGAAAACCCCGGTCTAGGCTATATCTCGGGTATATATGGCCCGATATCGAAAATTTTTATTTTTCATATTTATATGACCCTATTTCAATACCAGAACTGCTTTTGAGAACAAAAAACTTGTTTAAGTTCGCTTACGCGACATTTTCATGAAAAACCCGATTTGGGCTATATCTCGGGTATATATGGACCGACATCGAAAATTTTAATTTTTCATATGTATATGACCCTTTTTCATTACCAGAACTGCTTTTAAGCAAAAAAAGATGTTTAAGTTCACTTACGCGACATTTTCATTCATTTTCATGAAAAACGCGGTTTGGGCTATATCTCGGGTATATATGGCCCGATATCGAAAATTTTTATTTTTCATATTTATATGACCCTATTTCAATACCAGAACTGCTTTTGAGCACAAACAACTTCTTTAAGTTCGCTTACGCGACATTTTCATGAAAAACCCGATTTGGGCTATATCTCGGGTGTATATGGACCGATATCGGAAATTTTCATTTTCCATATTTATGTAACCTAATTTTATTACCAGAACTGCTTTTGAGCAAAAAAAAGTTATTTAGCTTCGCCTATGCGACATTTTCATTAAAAATCCGATTTGGGCTATATCTCGGGTATATATGGACCGATATCTGAAAAAAAAAATTTTTTGCCTTTTAGTCACCATGCTTAATAAGTGTGTGAAGTTTGAAGCAAAACGAATAACTTTTGTTTTCAAAAATTTTCATACAAAACTGCAAAAAAAAAAATGGCTTTTTTCGGAATTTTGAATATATCTCAGCTAAACGTAGACCGATATTACTGAATTTCAATAGCAAACCCATGAATCGATGGGGTAAAAGAATGGTGAAAGAAAAAAGTTTTTAAGTCTAATGGTTTTCTCAGAAACGGTATTTCAACAGCGGACAGACGGACAGACGGACATCGCTTAATCGACTTTTCCATTAATTCTGATTCAGAATATATATACTTTATAGGGTCGCAAAACAAAACTGTAGAAATTACAAACGGAATCACAAACTTATAAATACCCCCTTTACATTTTTGTGAAGGGTATAAAAATGTTAAACATTTTTTTTCATAATTTTTAAAAATCGCTTAGGCTACGTTAAAAGTGCTTTAAATTTAACCCAAAAAACCTGTTATTTTTGAATTTGTGAGATGTCATATTTTCATCAAAATTTCATCAAATCCATCCCATCACCTAAGCTTAAAACGACACAAATTATGTAAATAAAAGTTAAAATTTGTTTTTCAACATTTTTAAAAATCGCTTAGGCTACGTTAAAAGTGCGTCAAATTAAACCAAAAAAACGTGTTATTTTGGAATTTGTGAGATGTCATATTTTCATCGCAATTTCAGCAACTTCATCGCATTACCTAGGCTAAAAACTACGCAAATTATGTAAAAAATGTTTACAATTTTTTTTCAAAATTTTTAAAAATCGCTTAGGCTACGTTAAAATACCGTCAAATTCAACCCAAAAAACATGTTATTTTTGAATTTGTGAGATTTCATATTTTTATCGCAATTTCAGCAACTTCATCCCATTACCTAGGCTTAAAACTACACAAATTATGTAAAAAATGTTTAAAATTTTTTTTCAAAATTTTTAAAAATCGTTTAGGCTACGTTAAAAGTACGTCAAATTCAACCCAAAAAACATGTTATTTTTGAATTTGTGAGATGTCATATTTTCATCGAAATTTCATCAAATCCATCCCATCACCTAAGCTTAAAACGACACAAATTATGTAAAAAAATGTTTACAATTTTTTTCAAAATTTTTAAAAATCGCTTAGGCTACGTTAAAATTGCGTCAAATTTAACCCAAAAAACCTGTTATTTTTAAATTTGTGAGATGTTATATTTTCATCGCAATTTCAGCAAATTCATCCCATTACCTAAGCTTTAAACGACACAAATTATGTAAAAAAATGTTAAAAATTTTTTTTCAAAATTTTAAAAAATCGCTTAGGCTACGTTAAAAGTGCGTCAAATTCAACCCAAAAAACATGTTATTTTTGAATTTGTGAGATGTCATATTTTCATCGAAATTTCAGCAACTTCATTCCATTACCTAGGCTTAAAACTACACAAGTTATGTGAAAAATGTTTAAAATTTTTTTTCAAAATTTTTAAAAATCGCTTAGGCTACGTTAAAAATGCGTCAAATTTAACCCAAAAAAACTGTTATTTTTAAATTTGTGAGATGTTATATTTTCATCGCAATTTCAGCAAATTCTTTCCATTACCTAAGCTTTAAACGACACAAATTATGTAAAAAAATGTTAAAAATTTTTTTTCAAAATTTTTAAAAATCGCTTAGGCTACGTTAAAAGTGAGTCAAATTCAACTCAAAAAACATGTTATTTGTGAGATGTCATATTTTCATCGCAATTTCAGCAACTTCATCCCATTACCTAGGCTTAAAACTACACAAGTATGTCAAAAATTTTTAACATTTTTTTTCAAAATTTTTAAAAATCGCTTAGGCTACGTTAAAAGTGCGTCAAATTCAACCCAAAAAACATGTTATTTTTTAATTTGTGAGATGTCATATTATCATCGCAATATCATCAAATCCATCCTATTACCTAGGCTTAAAATGACACAAATTATGTAAAAAAATGTTTGAAATTTTTTTTCAAAATCTTTAAAAATCGCTTAGGCTACGTTAAAACTGCATCAAATTCAACCCAAAAAACATGTTATTTTTGAATTTGTGAGATGTCACATTTTCATCGAAATTTCAGCAACTTCATCCCATTACCTAGGCTTAAAACTACACAAATTATGTCAAAAATTTAAAAAAATTTTTTTTTAATCTTTAAAAATCGCTTAGGCTACGTTAGAAGTGCTTTAAATTTAACCCAAAAAACCTGTTATTTTTGAATTTGTGAGATGTCATATTTTCATCGAAATTTCATCAAATCCATCCCATCACCTAAGCTTAAAACGACACAAATTATGTAAATAAAAGTTAAAATTTTTTTTTCAACATTTTTAAAAATCGCTTAGGCTACGTTAAAAGTGCTTTAAATTTAACCCAAAATACCTGTTATTTTTGAATTTGTGAGATGTCATATTTTCATCGAAATTTCATCAAATCCATCCCATCACCTAAGCTTAAAACGACACAAATTATGTAAATAAAAGTTAAAATTTTTTTTTCAACATTTTTAAAAATCGCTTAGGCTACGTTAAAAGTGCTTTAAATTTAACCCAAAATACCTGTTATTTTTGAATTTGTGAGATGTCATATTTTCATCGAAATTTCATCAAATCCATCCCATCACCTAAGCTTAAAACGACACAAATTATGTAAATAAAAGTTAAAATTTTTTTTCAAAATTTTTAAAAATCGCTTAGGCTACGTTAAAAGTGCGTCAAATTCAACCCAAAAAACATGTTATTTTTGAATTTGTGAGATGTCATATTTTCATCGAAATTTCATCAAATCCATCCCATTCATTACCTAGGCTTAAAACTACACAAGTTATGTCAAAAATTTTAAAAATTTTTTTTTATACCCTTCACAAAAATGTAAAGGGTATTTATAAGTTTGTGATTCCGTTTGTAATTTCTACAGTTTTTTTTTGCGACCCTATAAAGTATATATATTCTGGATCAGAATTAATGGAAAAGTCGATTAAGCGATGTCCGTCTATCCGTCTGTCCGTCTGTCCGCTGTTGAAATACCGTTTCTGAGAAAACCATTAGACTTAGAAACTTTTTTCTTTTACCATTCTTTTACCCCATCGATTCATGGGTTTGCTATTGAAATTCAGTAATATCGGTCCACGTATAGCTGAGATATATTCAAAATTCCGAAAAAAGCCATTTTTTTGCAGTTTTGTATGAAAATTTTTGAAAACAAAAGTTGTTCGTTTTGCTTCAAACTTCACACACTTATTAAGCATGGTGACTAAAAGACAAAAATTTTTTTTTTTTCAGATATCGGTCCATATATACCCGAGATATAGCCCAAATCGGATTTTTAATGAAAATGTCGCATAGGCGAAGCTAAATAACTTTTTTTGCTCAAAAGCAGTTCTGGTAGTGAAATTAGGTTGCATTAATATGGAAAATGAAAATTTCCGATATCGGTCCATATGTACCAGCTCCATATGTAGCCCAAATCGGGTTTTTCATGAAAATGTCGCGTAAGCGAACTTAAACAACTTTTTTTTGCTCAAAAGCAGTTCTGGTATTGAATTAAGATTACATAAATATGGAAAATAAAAATTCCCGATATCGGTCCATATATACCCGAGATATAGCCTAAACTGCGGTTTTAATGAAAATGTCGCGTGAGTGAACTTAAACATCTTTTTTTGCTTAAAAGCAGTTCTGGTAATGAAATAGGGTCATATAAATATGAAAAATGAAAATTTTCAATGTCGGTCCATATATACCCGAGATATAGCCTAGATCGGGTTTTACATAAAAGTGTCGCGTAAGCAAACTAAAACAACATTTTTGTACTCAAAAGCAAATCTAGTAATGAAATGAAGTTATATAAATATGAAAAATGAAAATTTCCAATATCGGTCCATATATACCCGAGATATAGCCTAGAACGTGTTTTTCATGAAAATGCCGCGTCAGCCAAATTAAACAACTTTTTTTGTCTTAAAGCAGTTCTGGTAATAAAATAAGGTTATATAAGTATGGAAAATAAAATTGTCGATATCGGTCTATATATACCCGAGATATAGCCCAAACCGGGTTTTTCATGAAAATGTCGCGTAAGCGAACTTTAACAATTTTTTTTTTGATCAAAAACAGTTCTGGTAATAAGATGAGTTTATATAAATATGGAAGATCAAAATTTCCGATATCGGTCCATATATACCCAAGATATAGCCTAAACCGGGGTTTTCATGAAATTGCCGCGTACGCAAACTTAAACAATTTTTTCGCCTTAAAGCAGTTCTGGTAATAAAATAAGGTGATATAAATATTGAAAATGAATTTTTCGATATCGGTCCATATATACCCGAGATATAGCCTAAACCGGGTTTTTCATGAACACGCGGCGTAAGCGAACTCAAACAATATATTTTGCTTAAAAGCAGTTCTAATAATAAAATAAGGTTATATAGGTATGAAAAATGAAAATTTCCGATATCGGTCCATATATACCCGAGATATAGCCCAAACCGGGTTTTTCATGAAAATGTCGCGTAAACGAATTTAACAGCTTTATTTGCTTAAAAACAGTTGTGGTAATAAGATGAGGTTATATAAATATGGAAAATGAAAATTTCCGATATCGGTCCATATATACCAGAGATATAGCCCAAACCGTGGTTTTCATGAAAATGCCGCGTGAGCGAACTTAAACAACTTTTTTCACCTTAAAGCAGTTCTGGTAATTAAATAAGGTTATATAAATATGGAAAATGAAAATTTGCGATATCGGTCCATATATACCCGAGATATAGCCCAAACCGGGTTTTTCATGAAAATGTCGCGTAAACGAATTTAACAACTTTATTTGCTTAAAAACAGTTGTGGTAATAATATGAGGTTATATAAATATGGAAAATGAAAATTTCCGATATCGGTCCATATATACCAGAGATATAGCCTAAACCGTGGTTTTCATGAAAATGCCGCGTAAGCGAACTTAAACAACTTTTTTCACCTTAAAGCAGTTCTGGTAATAAAATAAGGTTATATAAATATGGAAAATTAAAATTTCCGATATCGGTTCATATATACCCGATAACCTAACAGGTTTTTTGATGGAAATGCCGAGTAAACAACTTTTTTGTGCTCAAAAGCAGTTCTGGTAATGAAATAAGGTTTTATAAATAAGGAAAAAGAAAAAATTTGCTGAAAAGCAGTTCTTGTTATAAAAGAAGGTTACGAAAATAGAGAAAAATAAAATTTCTGATATCGGTCCATATATACCCGAGATATAGCCTAAATCGGGTTTTTCATGAAAATATCGCGTAAGCGAACTTAAACAATTTGTTGTGCTCAAAAGCAGTTCTGGTAATGATATAAAGTTATATATATATGAAAAATTAAATTAAATTAAAATTTTCGATATCGGTCCATATATAGCCGAGATATAGCCTGAACCGATTTTTCCATTAAAAAAAATTTTTTTTTTTTTTTGCTGAAAGGCACTTCCCGTTATAAAAGTAGGTTACTAAAATACAGAAAATAGAAAATTCCGATATCGGTTCATATATAACCGAGCATATTTAGGTCACATTTTTAATATACTATACATATTCGTGACTATCGTGAAAGGTATTTTAGATTCGGCCCAGCCGAATATACTACACTCTTACTTGTTTTTTTTCAATTTTTAAAAATCGCTTAGGCTACGTTAAAAGTGCGTCAAATTCAACCCAAAAAACATGTTATTTTTGAATTTGTGAGATGTCATATTTTCATCGAAATTTCATCAAATCCATCCCATTACGTAGGCTTAAAACGACACAAATTATGTGAATAAAAGTTAAAATTTTTTTTTCAACATTTTTAAAAATCGCTTAGGCTACGCTAATAGTGTGTCAAATTCCACCCAAAAAACCTGTTATTTTTGAATTTGTGAGATGTCATATTTTCATCGAAATTTCATCAAATCCATCCCATTAAAATTTTTTTAAAAATTTTTAAAAATCGCTTAAGCTACGTTAAAAGTGCGTCAAATTCCACCCAAAAAACATGTTATTTTTGAATTTGTGAGATGTCATATTTTCATCATAATTTCAGCAACTTCATCATATTACATAGGCTTAAAACTACACAAGTTATGTCAAAAATTTTTTAAATTTTTTTTCAAAATTTGTAAAAATCGCTTAGGCTAGGTTAAAAGTGAGTCAAATTTAACCCAAAAAACATGTTATTTTTGAATTTGTAAGATGTCATATTTTCATCGCAATTTCAGCAAATTCATCCCATTACCTAGGCTTAAAACTACACAAGTTATGTCAAAAAATTTTAAAATTTTTAAAAATCGCTTAAGCTACGTTAAAAGTGCGTCAAATTCAACCCAAAAAACATGTTATTTTTGAATTTGTGAGATGTCATATTTTCATCGCAATTTCAGCAAATTCATCCCATTACCTACGCTTAAAACTACACAAGTTATGTCAAAAATTTAAAAATTTTTTTTTTAATTTTTAAAAATCGCTTAGGCTACGTTAAAATTGCGTCAAATTCAACCCAAAAAATATGTTATTTTTGAATTTGTGAGATGTCATATTTTCATCGAAATTTCATCCAATCCATCCTATTACCTAGGCTTAAAACGACTCAAATTATGTAAAAAAATGTTTACAATTTGTTTTCAAAATTTTTAAAAATCGCTTAGGTTACGTTAAAAGTGTGTCAAATTCAACAAAAAACATGTTATTTTTGTATTGTGAGATGTCATATTTTCATCGCAATTTCAGCAAATTCATCCCATCACCTAAGCTTAAAACGACACAAATTGTGTAAAAAAATGTTAAAAATTTTTTTTAAAATTTTTAAAAATCGCTTAGGCTACGTTAAAAGTGCGTCAAATTCAACCCAAAAAACATGTTATTTTTGAATTTGTGAGATGTCATATTTTCATCGAAATTTCAGCAAATTCATCCCATTACCTAGGCTTAAAACTACACAAATTATGTAAAAAATTTTTAAAATTTTTTTTCAAAATTTTAAAAAACCGCTTTGGCTAGGTTAAAAGTGCGTCAAATTCAACCAAAACAAAACTTGTTATTTTTGAATTTGTGAGATGTCATATTTTCATCGAAATTTCATCATCGAAAATTCAAATCCATCCCATTACCTAGGCTTAAAACTACACACGTTATGTCAAAAATTTAAAAAAAATTTTTTTTTAAATTTTTAAAAATCGCTTAGGCTACGTTAAAAGTGCGTCAAATTCAACCCAAAAAACATGTTATTTTTGAATTTGTGAGATGTCATATTTTCATCGCAATTTCAGCAGCTTGACCCCATTACCTAGGCTTAAAACGACACAAGTTATGTCAAAAATTTAAAAATTTTTTTTTTTAATTTTTAAAAATCGCTTAGGCTACGTTAAAAGTGCGTCAAATTCAACCCAAAAAACATGTTATTTTTGAATTTGTGAAATGTCATATTTTCATCGCAATTTCATCAAATCCATCCCATCACCTAATCTTGAAACGACACAAATTATGTAAAAAAATGTTAAAAATTTTTTTTCAAAATTTTTAAAAACCGCTTAGGCTACGTTAAAAGTGCGTCAAATTCAACCCAAAAAACATGTTATTTTTGAATTTGTGAGATGTCATATTTTCATCGCAATTTCAGCAGCTTAACCCCATTACCTAGGCTTAAAACGACACAAGTTATGTCAAAAATTAAAAAATTTTTTTTTTTAATTTTTAAAAATCGCTTAGGCTACGTTAAAAGTGCGTCAAATTCAACCCAAAAAACATGTTATTTTTGAATTTGTGAGATGTCATATTTTTATCGCAATTTCAGCAACTTCATCCCATTACCTAGGCTTAAAACTACCCAAATTATGTAAAAAATGTTTACAATTTTTTTTCATAATTTTTAAAAATCGCTTAGGCTACGTTAAAAGTGCGTCAAATTCAACCCAAAAAACATGTTATTTTTGAATTTGTGAGATGTCATATTTTCATCGCAATTTCAGCAGCTTGAACCCATTACCTAGGCTTAAAACGACACAAGTTATGTCAAAAATTTAAAAATTTTTTTTTTTAATTTTTAAAAATCGCTTAGGCTACGTTAAAAGTGCGTCAAATTCAACCCAAAAAACATGTTATTTTTGAATTTGTGAGATGTCATATTTTCATCGCAATTTCATCAAATCCATCCCATCACCTAATCTTGAAACGACACAAATTATGTAAAAAAATGTTAAAAATTTTTTTTCAAAATTTTTAAAAACCGCTTAGGCTACGTTAAAAGTGTGTCAAATTCAACCCAAAAAACATGTTATTTTTGAATTTGTGAGATGTCATATTTTCATCGCAATTTCAGCAACTTTATCCCATTACCTAGGCTTAAAACGACACAAATTATGTAAAAAAATGTTAAAATTTTTTTTTCCAAGTTTTTTAAAATCGCTTAGGCTACGTTAAAAGTGCGTCAAATTCAACCCAAAAATATGTTATTTTTGAATTTGTGAGATGTCATATTTTCATCGCAATATCATCAAATCTATCCTATTACCTAGGCTTAAAACTACGCAAGTTATGTCAAAAATTTAAAAAATTTTTTTTTTTAATTTTTAAAAATTGCTTAGGCTACGTTAAAAGTGCGTCAAATTCAACCCAAAAAACATGTTATTTTTGAATTTGTGAGATGTCATATTTTCATCGCAATTTCAGCAAATCCATCCCATTACCTAGACTTAAAACTACACCAGTTATGTCAAAAATTTTAAAAATTTTTTTTTAATTTTAAAAAATCGCTTAGGCTACGTTAAAAGTGCGTCAAATTCAACCCAAAAAACATGTTATTTTTGAATTTGTGAGATGTCATATTTTCATCGAAATTTCATCAAATCCATCCTATTACCTAGGCTTAAAACGACACAAATTATGTAAAAACTGTTAAAATTTTTTTTAAAAAATTTTAAAAATCGCTTAGGCTACGTTAAAAGTGCGTCAAATTCAACCCAAAAAACGTATTATTTTTGAATTTGTGAGATGTCATATTTTCATCGAAATTTCATCAAATCCATCCTATAACCTAGGCTAAAAACGACACAAATTATGTAAAAAATGTTTAAAATTTTTTTTCAACATTTTTAAAAATCGCTCAGGCTACGTTAAAAGTGCGTCAAATTCAACCCAAAAAAACATGTTATTTTTGAATTTGTGAGATGTCATATTTTCATCGAAATTTCATCAAATCCATCCCATCACCTAAGTTAAAAACGACACAAATTATGTAAAAAAATGTTTACAATTTTTTTCAAAATTTTTAAAAATCGCTTAGGCTACGTTAAAAGTGTGTCAAATTCAACCCAGAAAACATGTTATTTTTGAATTTGTAAGATGTCATATTTTCATCGCAATTTCAGCAAATCCATCCCATTACCTAGACTTAAAACTACACCAGTTATGTCAAAAATTTTAAAAATTTTTTTTTAATTTTAAAAAATCGCTTAGGCTACGTTAAAAGTGCGTCAAATTCAACCCAAAAAACATGTTATTTTTGAATTTGTGAGATGTCATATTTTCATCGAAATTTCATCAAATCCATCCTATTACCTAGGCTTAAAACGACACAAATTATGTAAAAACTGTTAAAATTTTTTTTAAAAAATTTTAAAAATCGCTTAGGCTACGTTAAAAGTGCGTCAAATTCAACCCAAAAAACGTATTATTTTTGAATTTGTGAGATGTCATATTTTCATCGAAATTTCATCAAATCCATCCTATAACCTAGGCTAAAAACGACACAAATTATGTAAAAAATGTTTAAAATTTTTTTTCAACATTTTTAAAAATCGCTCAGGCTACGTTAAAAGTGCGTCAAATTCAACCCAAAAAAACATGTTATTTTTGAATTTGTGAGATGTCATATTTTCATCGAAATTTCATCAAATCCATCCCATCACCTAAGTTAAAAACGACACAAATTATGTAAAAAAATGTTTACAATTTTTTTCAAATTTTTTAAAAATCGCTTAGGCTACGTTAAAAGTGTGTCAAATTCAACCCAGAAAACATGTTATTTTTGAATTTGTAAGATGTCATATTTTCATCGCAATTTCAGCAACTTCATCCCATTACCTAGGCTTAAAACTACGCAAATTATGTAAAAAATGTTTAAAATTTTTTTTCAAAATTTTTAAAAATCGCTTCGGCTACGTTAAAAGTGTGTCAAATTTAACCCAAAAAACATGTTATTTTTGAATTTGTGAGATGTCATATTTTCATCGAAATTTCATCAAATCCTTTCCATCACCTAAGCTTAAAACGACACAAATTATGTAAAAAAATTTTTAAAATTTTTTTTCAAAATTTTTAAAAATCGCTTAGGCTACGTTAAAAGTGTGTCAAATTCAACCCAAAAAACATGTTATATTTGAATTTGTGAGATGTCATATTTTCATCGCAATTTAAGCAACTTCATCCCATTACCTAGGCTTAAAACTGCGCAAATTATGTAAAAAATGTTTACAATTTTTTTTCAAAATTTTTAAAAATCGCTTCGGCTACGTTAAAAGTGCGTCAAATTCAACCCAAAAAACATGTTGTTTTCGAATTTGTGAGATGTCATATTTTCATCGCAATTTCAGCAACTTCATCGCATTACCTAGGCTAAAAACTACGCAAATTATGTAAAAAATGTTTACAATTTTTTTTCAAAATTTTTAAAAATCGCTTCGGCTACGTTAAAAGTGCGTCAAACTCAACCCAAAAAAAATGTTATTTTTGAATTTGTGAGATGTCATATTTTCATCGCAATTTCAGCAAATTCATCCCATTACCTAGGCTTAAAACGACACAAATTATGTAAAAAATGTTTACAATTTTTTTTCAAAATTTTTAAAAGTCGCTTAGGCTACGTTAAAATTGCGTCAAATTCAACCCGAAAAACATGTTATTTTTAAATTTGTGAGATGTCATATTTTCATCGCAATTTCATCCCATTACCTAGGCTTAAAACTACACAAGTTATGTCAAAAATGTTTAAAATTTTTTTTCAAAATTTTTAAAAATCGCTTAGGCTACGTTAAAACTGCGTCATATTCAACCCAAAAAACATGTTATTTTTGAATTTGTGAGATGTCATATTTTCATCGAAATTTCATCAAATCCATCCCATCACCTAAGCTTAAAACTACACAAGTATGTCACAAATTTTTAACATTTTTTTTTTCAAAATTTTTAAAAATCGGTTAGGCTACGTTAAAATTGCGTCAAATTTAACCCAAAAATATGTTATTTTTGAATTTGTGAGATGTCATATTTTCATCGCAATTTCATCAAATACATCCCATCACCTAAGCTTAAAACGACACAAATTATGTAAAAATTTTTACAATTTTTTTTCAAAATTTTTAAAAATCGCTTAGGCTACGTTAAAAGTGCATCAAATTAAACCCAAAAAACCTGTTAATTTTGAATTTGTGAAATGTCATATTTTCATCGAAATTTCATCAAATCCATCCCATCACCTAAGCTTAAAACTACAGAAGTATGTCACAAATTTTTAAAATTTTTTTTCCAAATTTTTAAAAATCGGTTAGGCTACGTTAAAAGTGTGTCAAATTCAACCCAAAAAACATGTTATTTTTTTAATTTGTGAGATGTCATATTCTCATCGCAATTTCATTAAATCCGTCCTATTACCTAGACTTAAAATGACACAAATTATGTAAAAAAATGTTTGAAATTTTTTTTCAAAATCTTTAAAAATCGCTTAGGCTACGTTAAAAGTGCGTCAAATTCAACCCAAAAAACATGTTATTTTTGAATTTGTGAGATGTCATATTTTCATCGAAATTTCAGCAACTTCATCTCATTACCTGGGCTTAAAACTATACAAGTTATGTCAAAAATGTTTAAAATTGTTTTTCAAAATTTTTAAAAATCGCTTAGGCTACGTTAAAAGTGCGTCAAATTCAACCCAAAAAACATGTTATTTTTTAATTTGTGAGATGTCATATTTTCATCGCAATTTCAGCAAATTCATCCCATTACCTAGGCTTAAAACTACACAAATTATGTAAAATATGTTTACAATTTTTTTTCAAAATTTTTAAAAATTGCTTAGGCTACTTTAAAAGTGCGTCAAATTCAACCCAAAAAACATGTTATTTTTGAATTTGTGAGATGTCATATTTTCATCGCAATTTCAGCAACTTCATCTTATTACATAGGCTTAAAACTACACAAGTAATGTAAAAAAATTTTAAAATTTTTTTTCAAAATTTTTAAAAATCGCTTAGGCTACGTTAAAAGTGCGTCAAATTTAACCCAAAAAACATGTTATTTTTGAATTTGTGAGATGTCATCGCAATTTCATTGAATCCATCCCATTACCTAAGCTTAAAACGACACAAATTATGTAAAAAAATGTTAAAAATTTTTTTTCAACATTTTTAAAAATCGCTCAGGCTACGTTAAAAGTGTGTCAAACGCAACCCAAAAAACATGTTATTTTTGAATTTGTAAGATGTCGTATTCTCATCGGA
This sequence comes from Thecocarcelia acutangulata, assembly GCA_914767995.1. Classification (NCBI taxonomy): domain Eukaryota; kingdom Metazoa; phylum Arthropoda; class Insecta; order Diptera; family Tachinidae; genus Thecocarcelia; species Thecocarcelia acutangulata. The sequence goes on along the minus strand of OU612096.1, from coordinate 60,573,116 downwards.
ATTTCAGCAACTTCATCATATTACCTAGGCTTAAAACTACACAAATTCTGTAAAAAATGTTTACAACTTTTTTTCAAAATTTTTAAAATCGCTTAGGCTACGTTAAAAGTGCGTCAAATTTAACCCAAAAAACCTGTTATTTTTGAATTTGTGAGATGTCATCGAAATTTCATTAAATCCATCCCATTACCTAGGTTTAAAACGACACAAATTATGTAAAAAAAAATGTTAAAATTTTTTTTTCAACATTTTTAAAAATCGCTCAGGCTACGTTAAAAGTGTGTCAAACGCAACCCAAAAAACATGTTATTTTTGAATTTGTGAGATGTCGTATTCTCATCGGAATTTCAGCAACTTCATCATATTACCTAGGCTTAAAACTACACAAGTTATGTCAAAAATTTTTAAAATTTTTTTTCAAAATTTTTAAAAATCGCTTAGGCTACGTTAAAAGTGCGTCAAATTCAACCCAAAAAACCTGTTATTTTTGAATTTGTGAGATGTCATATTTTTATCGCAATTTCAGCAAATTCATCCCATTACCTAGGCTTAAAACTACACAAGTTTTGTCAAAAATTAAAATTTTTTTTTTTTAATTTTTAAAAATCGCTTAGGGTCCGTTAAAAGTGCGTCAAATTTAGCCCAAAAAACATGTTATTTTTGAATTTGTGAGATGTCATATTTTCATCGAAATTTCATCAAATCCATCCCATCACCTGGGCTTAAAACGACTCAAATTATGTAAAAAAATGTTTAAAAATTTTTTTCAAAATTTTTAAAAATCGCTTAGGCTACGTTAAAAGTGTGTCAAATTCAACCCAAAAAACATGTTATTTTTGGATTTGTGGGATGTCATATTTTCATCGCAATTTCAGCAAATCCATCACATTACCTAGGCTTAAAACGACACATAAAATGTAAAAAATGTTTAAAATTTTTTTTCAAAATTTTTAAAAATCGCTTAGGCTTCGTTAAAAGTGCGTCAAATTTAGCCCAAAAAACCTGTTATTTTTGAATTTGTGAGATGTCATATTTTCATCGAAATTTCATCAAATCCATCCCATCACCTAGGCTTAAAACGATTCAAATTATGTAAAAAAATGTTAAAAATTGTTTTCAAAATTTTTAAAAATCGCTTAGGCTACGTTAAAAGTGTGTCAAATTTAACCCAAAAAACATGTTATTTTTGAATTTGTGGGATGTCATATTTTCATCGCAATTTCAGCAAATCCATCCCATTACCTAGGCTTAAAACTACACAAGTTATGACAAAAATTTTTAAAATTTTTTTTCAAAATTTTTAAAAATCGCTTAGGCTACGTTAAAAGTGCGTCAAATTCAACCCAAAAAATATGTTATTTTTGAATTTGTGAGATGTCATATTTTCATCGCAATTTCATCAAATCCATTCTATTACCTAGGCTTAAAACGACACAAATTTAGTAAAAAATGTTTACAATTTTTTTTCAAAATTTTTAAAAATCGCTTAGTGCGTCTAATTCAACCCAAAAAACATGTTATTTTTGAATTTGTGAGATGTCATATTTTCATCGCAATTTCAGCAACTTCATCCCATTACCTAGGCTTAAAACCACACAAGTTATGTAAAAAATTTTTAAAATTTTTTTTCAAAATTTTTAAAAATCGCTTAGGCTACGTTAAAAGTGCGTCAAATTCAACCCAAAAAACATGTTATTTTTGAATTTGTGAGATGTCATATTTTCATCGAAATTTCATCAAATCCATCCCATTACCTAGGCTTTAAACGACACAAATTATGTAAAAAATGTTTAAAATTGTTTTTCCAAATTTTTAAAAATCGCTTAGGCTACGTTAAAAGTGCGTCAAATTCAACCCAAAAAACATGTTATTTTTGAATTTGTGAGATGTCATATTTTCATCGCAATTTCAGCAACTTAATCCCATTACCTAGGCTTAAAACTACACAAGTTATGTCAAAAATTTTTAAAATTTTTTTTTTAATTTTTAAAAAATCGCTTTGGCTACGTTAAAAGTGCGTCAAATTCAACCCAAAAAACATGTTTTTTTTAAATTTGTGAAATGTCATATTTTCATCGAAATTTCATCAAATCCATCCCATTACCTAGGCTTAAAACGACACAAATTATGTAAAAAATGTTTAAAATTGTTTTTCCAAATTTTTAAAAATCGCTTAGGCTACGTTAAAAGTGCGTCAAATTCAACCCAAAAAACATGTTATTTTTGAATTTGTGAGATGTCATATTTTCATCGCAATTTCAGCAACTTAATTCCATTACCTAGGCTTAAAACTACACAATTTATGTCAAAAATTTTTAAAATTTTTTTTTAATTTTTAAAAAATCGCTTAGGCTACGTTAAAAGTGCGTCAAATTCAACCCAAAAAACATGTTATTTTTGAATTTGTGAAATGTCATATTTTCATCGAAATTTCAGCAAATTCATCTCATTACCTAGCTTAAAACTACACAAATTATGTAAAAAAAAGGTTAAAAATTTGTTTTCAAAATTTTTAAAAATCGCTTAGGCTACGTTAAAAGTGCGTCAAATATAACCCAAAAAACATGTTATTTTTGAATTTGTGAGATGTCATATTTTCATCGAAATTTCATCAAATCCATTCCATTACCTAGGCTTAAAACAACACATATAATGTAAAAAATGTTTAAAATTTTCTTTCAAAATTTTTAAAAATCGCTTAGGCTACGTTAAAAGTGCGTCAAATTTAACCCAAAAAACATGTTATTTTTGAATTTGTGAGATGTCATATTTTCATCGAAATTTCATTTAATCCATTCCATTGCCTAGGCTTAAGACGACACAAATTATGTAAAAAATGTTTAAAATTTTTTTCAAAATTTTTAAAAATCGCTTAGGCTACGTTAAAAGTGCGTCAAATTTAACCCAAAAAACATATTATTTTTGAATTTGTGAGATGTCATATTTTCATCGAAATTTCATTAAATCCATTCCATTGCCTAGGCTTAAGACGACACAAATTATGTAAAAAATGTTTAAAATTTTTTTCAAAATTTTTAAAAATCGCTTAGGCTACGTTAAAAGTGCGTCAAATTTAACCCAAAAAACATGTTATTTTTGAATTTGTGAGATGTCATATTTTCATCGAAATTTCATTAAATCCATTAAGCCTAGGCATAAGACGACACAAATTATGTAAAAAATGTTTAAAATTTTTTTCAAAATTTTTAAAAATCGCTTAGGCTACGTTAAAAGTGCGTCAAATTTAACCCAAAAAACATGTTATTTTTGAATTTGTGAGATGTCATATTTTCATCGAAATTTCATTAAATCCATTAAGCCTAGGCTTAAGACGACACAAATTATGTAAAAAATGTTTAAATTTTTTTTCAAAATTTTTAAAAATCGCTTAGGCTACGTTAAAAATGCGTCAAATTTAACCCAAAAAACATGTTATTTTTGAATTTGTGAGATGTCATATTTTCATCGAAATTTTATCAAATCCATTCCATTACCATTTTCCATTTTCCATTACAAGTTATGTCAAAAATTTAAAAAATTTTTTTTTTTTAATTTTTAAAAATCGCTTAGGCTACGTTAAAAGTGCGTCAAATTCAACCCAAAAAACATGTTATTTTTCAATTTGTGAGATGTCATATTTTCATCGCAATTTCAGCAACTTCTTCCCATTACCTAGGGTTAAAACTACACAAGTTATGTCAAAAATTTAAAAATTTTTTTTTTAATTTTTAAAAATCGCTTAGGCTACGTTAAAAGTGCGTCAAATTCAACCCAAAAAACATGTTATTTTTGAATTTGTGAAATGTCATATTTTCATCGAAATTTCACCAAATCCATCCCATCACCTATGCTTAAAAGGATACAAATTATGTAAAAAATGTTAAAAATTTTTTTTCAAAATTTTTAAAAATCGCTTAGGCTACGTTAAAAAAGCGTCAAATTCAACCCAAAAAACATGTTATTTTTGAATTTGTGAGATGTCATATTTTCATCGCAATTTCAGCAACTTCCTCCCATTACCTAGGGTTAAAACTACACAAGTTATGTCAAAAATTTTTTAATTTTTTTTTTTAATTTTTAAAAATCGCTTAGGCTACGCTAAAAGTGCGTCAAATTCAACCCAAAAAACGTATTATTTTTGAATTTGTGAGATGTCATATTGTCATCGAAATTTCATCAAATCCATCCCATCACCTAAGCTTAAAACGACACAAATTATGTAAAAAATTGTTAAAATTTTTTTTTTTTTCAAAATTTTTAAAAATTGCTTTGGCTACGTTAAAAGTGCGTCAAATTCAACCCAAAAAATATGTTATTTTTGAATTTGTGAGATGTCATATTTTCATCGCAATTTCATCAAATCCATTCTATTACCTAGGCTTAAAACGACACAAATTTTGTAAAAAATGTTTACAATTTTTTTTCAAAATTTTTAAAAATCGCTTAGTGCGTCAAATTCAACCCAAAAAACATGTTATTTTTGAATTTGTGAGATGTCATATTTTCATCGCAATTTCAGCAACTTCATCCCATTACCTAGGCTTAAAACCACACAAGTTATGTAAAAAATTTTTAAAATTTTTTTTCAAAATTTTTAAAAATTTCTTAGGCTACGTTAAAAGTGCGTCAAATTCAACCCAAAAAACATGTTATTTTTGAATTTGTGAGATGTCATATTTTCATCGAAATTTCATCAAATCCATCCCATTACCTAGGCTTAAAACGACACAAATTATGTAAAAAATGTTTAAAATTGTTTTTCCAAATTTTTAAAAATCGCTTAGGCAACGTTAAAATTGCGTCAAATTCAACCCAAAAAACATGTTATTGTTGAATTTGTGAGATGTCATATTTTCATCGCAATTTCAGCAACTTAATCCCATTACCTAGGCTTAAAACTACACAAGTTATGTCAAAAATTTTTAAAATTTTTTTTTTAATTTTTAAAAAATCGCTTTGGCTACGTTAAAAGTGCGTCAAATTCAACCCAAAAAACATGTTATTTTTAAATTTGTGAAATGTCATATTTTCATCGAAATTTCATCAAATCCATCCCATTACCTAGGCTTAAAACGACACAAATTATGTAAAAAATGTTTAAAATTGTTTTTCCAAATTTTTAAAAATCGCTTAGGCTACGTTAAAAGTGCGTCAAATTTAACCCAAAAAACATGTTATTTTTTAATTTGTGAGATGTCATATTTTCATCGCAATTTCAGCAACTTAATCCCATTACCTAGGCTTAAAACTACACAAGTTATGTCAAAAATTTTTTAAATTTTTTTTTAATTTTTAAAAAATCGCTTAGGCTACGTTATAAGTGCGTCAAATTCAACCCAAAAAACATGTTATTTTTGAATTTGTGAAATGTCATATTTTCATCGAAATTTCAGCAAATTCATCTCATTACCTAGGCTTAAAACTACACAAATAATGTAAAAAAATGTTAAAAATTTGTTTTCAAAATTTTTAAAAATCGCTTAGGCTACGTTAAAAGTGTGTCAAATTGAACCCAAAAAACATGTTATTTTTGAATTTGTGAGATGTCATATTTTCATCGCAATTTCAGCAAATTCCTCCTATTACCTAGGGTTAAAACTACACAAGTTATGTCAAAAAATTTAAAAAAAAAAATTTTTTTAAATATTTAAAAATCGCTTAGGCTACGTTAAAAATGCGTCAAATTCAACCCAAAAAAACATGTTATTTTTGAATTTGTGAAATGTCATATTTTCATCGCCCTTACCTAGGCTTAAAACTACACAAGTTATGTCAAAAATTTAAAAAATTTTTTTTTTAAATTTTTGAAAATCGCTTAGGCTACGTTAAAAGTGCGTCAAATTCAACCCAAAAAACATGTTATTTTTGAATTTGTGAGATGTCATATTTTCATCGCAATTTCAGCAACTTCCTCCCATTACCTAGGGTTAAAACTACACAAGTTATGTCAAAAATTTAAAATTTTTTTTTTTTTTAATTTTTAAAAATCGCTTAGGCTACGTTAAAAGTGCGTCAAATTCAACCCAAAAAACATGTTATTTTTGAATTTGTGAAATGTCATATTTTCATCGAAATTTCACCAAATCCATCCCATCACCTAAGCTTAAAAGGACACAAATTATGTAAAAAATGTTAAAAATTTTTTTTCAAAATTTTTAAAAATCACTTAGGCTACGTTAAAAAAGCGTCAAATTCAACCAAAAAAACATGTTTTTTTGAATTTGTGAGATGTCATACTTTCATCGCAATTTCAGCAACTTCCTCCCATTACCTAGGGTTAAAACTACACAAGTTATGTCAAAAGTTTTTAAAATTTTTTTTTTAATTTTTAAAAATCGCTTAGGCTACGTTAAAAGTGCGTCAAATTCAACCCAAAAAACGTATTATTTTTGAATTTGTGAGATGTCATATTGTCATCGAAATTTCATCAAATCCATCCCATCACCTAAGCTTAAAACGACACAAAATATGAAAAAAAATGTTAAAAATTTTTTTTTTCAAAATTTTTAAAAATCGCTTTGGCTACGTTAAAAGTGCGTCAAATTCAACCCAAAAAATATGTTATTTTTGAATTTGTGAGATGTCATATTTTCATCGCAATTTCATCAAATCCATCCTATTACCTAGGCTTAAAACGACACAAATTATGTAAAAAATCTTTAAAATTTTTTTTCAAAATTTTTCAAAATCGCTTAGGCTACGTTAAAACTGCGTCAAATTCAACCCAAAAAAACATGTTATTTTTGAATTTGTGAGATGTCATATTTTTATCGCAATTTCAGCAAATTCCTCCCATTACCTAGGGTTAAAACTACGCAAGTTATGTCAAAAATTTTTTAAATTTTTTTTTTAAATTTTTAAAAATCGCTTAGGCTTCGTTAAAAGTGCGTCAAACTCAACCCAAAAAACATGTTATTTTTGAATTTGTGAGATGTCATATTTTCATCGAAATTTCATCAAATCCATCCCATCACCTAAGCTTAAAACGACACAAATTATGTAAAAAAATGTTAAAATTTTTTTTTTTAAATTTTTAAAAATCGCTTAGGCTACGTTAAAAGTGCGTTAAATTCAACACAAAAAACATGTTATTTTTAAATTTGTGAGATGTTATATTTTCATCGAAATTTCATCAAATCCATCCCATCACCTAAGCTTAAAACGACACAAATTATGTAAAAAAATGTTTGAATTTTTTTTTCAAAATTTTTAAAAATCGCTTAGGCTTCGTTAAATTGCGTCAAATTTAGCCCAAAAAACCTGTTATTTTTGAATTTGTGAGATGTCATATTTTCATCGAAATTTCATCAAATCTATCCCATCACCTAAGCTTAAAACGACACAAATTATGTAAAAAACTGTTAAAAATTTTTTTTCAAAATTTTTAAAAATCGCTTAGGCTACGTTAAAAGTGCGTCGAATTCAACCCAAAAAACATGTTATTTTTGAATTTGTGAGATGTCATATTTTCATCGAAATTTCAGCAACTTCATCCCACTACCTAGGCTTAAAACTACACAAATAATGTAAAAATGTTAAAAATTGTTTTTCAAAATTTTTAAAAATCGCTTAGGCTACGTTAAAAGTGCGTCAAATTCAACCCAAAAAACATGTTATTTTTGAATTTGTGAGATGTCATATTTTCATCGCAATTTCAGCAAATTCATCCCATTACCTAGGCTTAAAACTACACAAATTTTGTAAAAAATGTTTAAAATTTTTTTTTCAAAATTTTTAAAAATCGCTTCGGCTACGTTAAAAGTGCGTAAAATTCAACCCAAAAAACATGTTATTTTTGAATTTATGAGATGTCATATTTTCATCGCAATTTCAGCAAATTCATCCCATTACCTAAGCTTAAAACGACACAAATTATGTAAAAAAATGTTAAAAATTTTTTTTTTTTAAATTTTTAAAAATCGCTTAGGCTACGTTAAAAGTGCGTTAAATTCAACCCCAAAAATATGTTATTTTTGAATTTGTGAGATGTTATATTTTCATCGAAATTTCATCAAATCCATCCTATTACCTAGGCTTGAAACGACACAAATAATGTAAAAATTTTAAAAATTGTTTTTCAAAATTTTTAAAAATCGCTTAGGCTACGTTAAAATTGCGTCAAATTCAACCCAAAAAACATGTTATTTTTGAATTTGTGAGATGTCATATTTTCATCGCAATTTCAGCAAATTCATCCCATTACCTAGGGTTAAAACTACACAAATTTTGTAAAAAATGTTTAAAATTTTTTTTTCAAAATTTTTAAAAATCGCTTCGGCTACGTTAAAAGTGCGTCAAATTCAACCCAAAAAACATGTTATTTTTGAATTTGTGAGATGTCATAATTTCATCGCAATTTCAGCAAATTCATCCCATTACCTAGGCTTAAAACCACACAAGTTATGTAAAAAATTTTTAAAATTGTTTTTCAAAATTTTTAAAAATTGGTTAGGCTACGTTAAAAGTGCGTCAAATTCAACCCAAAAAACATGTTATTTTTGAATTTGTGAAATGTCATATTTTCATCGAAATTTTACCAAATCAATCCCATCACCTAAGCTTAAAAGGACACAAATTATGTAAAAAATGTTAAAAATTTTTTTTCAAAATTTTTAAAAATCGCTTAGGCTACGTTAAAAAAGCGTCAAATTCAACCCAAAAAACATGTTATTTTTGAATTTGTGAGATGTCATATTTTCATCGCAATTTCAGCAACTTCCTCCCATTACCTAGGGTTAAAACTACACAAGTTATGTAAAAAATTTAAAAAATTTTTTTTTTAATTTTTAAAAATCGCTTAGGCTACGTTAAAAGTGCGTCAAATTCAACCCAAAAAACGTATTATTTTTGAATTTGTGAGATGTCATATTGTCATCGAAATTTCAGCAAATTCATCCCATTACCTAGGCTTAAAACCACACAAGTTATGTAAAAAAATTTTAAAATTTTTTTTCAAAATTTTTAAGAATCGCTTAGGCTACGTTAAAAGTGCGTCAAATTCAACCCAAAAAACATGTTATTTTTGAATTTGTGAGATGTCATATTTTCATCGCAATTTCAGCAACTTAATCCCATTACCTAGGCTTAAAACTACACAAGTTATGTCAAAAATTTTTAAAATTTTTTTTTAATTTTTAAAAAATCGCTTAGGCTACGTTAAAAGTGCGTCAAATTCAGCCCAAAAAACATGTTATTTTTGAATTTGTGAAATGTCATATTTTCATCGAAATTTCAGCAAATTCATCTCATTACCTAGGCTTAAAACTACACAAATTATGTAAAAAAATGTTAAAAATTTGTTTTCAAAATTTTTAAAAATCGCTTAGGCTACGTTAAAAGTGTGTCAAATTGAACCCAAAAAACATGTTATTTTTGAATTTGTGAGATGTCATATTTTCATCGCAATTTCAGCAAATTCCTCCTATTACCTAGGGTTAAAACTATACAAGTTATGTCAAAAAATTAAAAAAAATTTTTTTTTAAATATTTAAAAATCGCTTAGGCTACGTTAAAAATGCGTCAAATTCAACCCAAAAAAACATGTTATTTTTGAATTTGTGAGATGTCATATTTTTATCGCAATTTCAGCAAATTCCTCCCATTACCTAGGGTTAAAACTACACAAGTTATGTCAAAAATTTTTAAAATTTTTTTTTAAAGTTTTTAAAAATCGCTTAGGCTACGTTAAAAGTGCGTCAAATTCAACCCAAAAAACATGTTATTTTTGAATTTGTGAGATTTCATATTTTCATCGAAATTTCATCAAATCCATCCCATCACCTAAGCTTAAAACGACACAAATTATGTAAAAAAATGTTAAAAAATTTTTTTTTTTTTATTTTTAAAAATCGCTTAAGCTACGTTAAAAGTGCGTTAAATTCAACCCAAAAAACAAGTTATTTTTAAATTTGTGAGATGTCATATTTTCATCGAAATTTCATCAAATCCATCCCATCACCTAAGCTTAAAACGACACAAATTATGTAAAAAAATGTTAAAAAATTTTTTTTCAAAATTTTTAAAAATCGCTTAGGCTACGTTAAAAGTGCGTTAAATTCAACCCAAAAAACATGTTATTTTTGAATTTGTGAGATGTCATATTTTCATCGCAATTTCAGCAAATTCATCCCATTACCTAGGCTTAAAACTACACAAGTTATGTCAAAAATATAAAAAATTTTCTTTTTAAATTTTTAAAAATCGCTTAGGCTACGTTAAAATTGCGTCAAATTCAACCCAAAAAACATGTTATTTTTGAATTTGTGAGATGTCATATTTTCATCGAAATTTCATCAAATCCATCCCATCATCTAAGCTTAAAACGACACAAATTATGTAAAAAAATATTTAAAATTTGTTTCCAAAATTTTTAAAAATCGCTTAGGCTACGTTAAAAGTGCGTCAAATTCAACCAAAAAAAACATGTTATTTTTGAATTTGTGAGATGTCATATTTTCATCGAAATTTTATCAAATCCATCACATTACCTAGGCTTAAAACGACACATATAATGTAAAAAATGTTTAAAACTTTTTTTCAAAATTTTTAAAAATCGCTTAGGCTTCGTTAAAAGTGCGTCAAATTTAGCCCAAAAAACCTGTTATTTTTGAATTTGTGAGATGTCATATTTTTATCGAAATTTTATCAAATCTATCCCATCACCTAAGCTTAAAACGACACAAATTATGTAAAAAAATGTTTAAAATTTGTTTTTTTAAATTTTTAAAAATCGCTTAGGCTACGTTAAAAGTGCGTCGAATTCAACCCAAAAAACATGTTATTTTTGAATTTGTGAGATGTCATATTTTCATCGAAATTTCAGCAACTTCATCCCACTACCTAGGCTTAAAACGACACAAATAATGTAAAAATGTTAAATATTGTTTTTCAAAATTTTTAAAAATCGCTTAGGCTGCTTTAAAAGTGCGTCAAATTCAACCCAAAAAACATGTTATTTTTGAATTTGTGAGATGTCATATTTTCATCGAAATTTCATCAAATCCATCCTATTACCTGGGCTTGAAACGACACAAATAATGTAAAAATTTTAAAAATTGTTTTTCAAAATTTTTAAAAATTGCTTAGGCTACGTTAAAAGTGCGTCAAATTCAACCCAAAAAACATCTTATTTTTGAATTTGTGAGATGTCATATTTTCATCGCAATTTCAGCAACTTCATCCCATTACCTAGGCTTAAAACTACACAAATTTTGTCAAAAATGTTTAAAATTTTTTTTTCAAAATTTTTAAAAATCCCTTCGGCTACGTTAAAAGTGCGTCAAATTCAACCCAAAAGACATGTTATTTTTGAATTTTTGAGATGTCTTATTTTCATCGCAATATTAGCAAATTCATCCCATTACCTAAGCTTAAAACGACACAAATTATGTAAAAAATGTTTAAAATTTTTTTTCAAAATTTTTAAAAATCGCTTACGCTACGTTAAAAGTGTGTCAAATTCAACCCAAAAAACATGTTATTTTTGAAATTGTGAGATGTCATATTTTCATCGCAATTTTAGCAACTTCATCTCATTACCTACGCTTAAACCTACACAAGTTATGTCAAAACTTTTAAAAATCGCTTAGGCTACGTTAAAAGGGCGTCAAATTCAACCCAAAAAACATGTTATTTTTGAATTTGTGAGATGTCATATTTTCATCGCAATTTCAGCAACTTCGTCCCATTACCTAGGCTTAAAACTACACAAGTTATGTCAAAAATTTTAAAAATTTTTTTTCAAAATTTTTAAAAATCGCTTAGGCTATGTTAAAAGTGCGTCAATTTCAACCCAAAATATATGTTATTTTTGAATTTGTAAGATGTCATATTTTCATCGCAATTTCATCAAATTCATTCCATTACCTAGGCTTAAAACTACACAAATTATGTAAAAAATGTTTAAAATTGTTTTTTCAAAATTTTTAAAAATCGCTTCGGCTACGTTAAAAGTGCGTCAAATTCAACACAAAAAACATGTTATTTTTGAATTTGTCAGATGTCATATTTTGATCGAAATTTCATCAAATCCATGCCATTACCTAGGCTTAGGACGACACAAATTATGTAAGAAATGTTTAAAAATTTTTTTCAACATTTTTAAAAATCGCTTAGGCTACGGTAAAATTGCGTCGAAGTTAACCCAAAAAACCTGTTGTTTTTGAATTTGTGAGATGTCATATTTTTATCGAAATTTTATCAAATTTATCCCATCACCTAAGCTTAAAACGACACAAATTATGTAAAAAAATGTTAAAAATTTTTAAAAATCGCTTAGGCTACGTTAAAAGTGTGTCAAATTCAACCCAAACAACATGTTATTTTTGAATTTGAGAAATGTCATATTTTCGTCGAAATTTCATCAAATCCATCTTATTACCTGGGCTTTAAACGACACAAATTATGTAAAAAATGTTAAAAATTTTTTTTTCAAAATTTTTAAAAATCGCTTAGGCTACGTTAAAAGTGCGTCAAATTCAACCCAAAAAAACATGTTATTTTTGAATTTGTGAGATGTCATATTTTCATCGAAATTTCATCAAATCTATCCTATTACCTAGGCTAAAAACGACACAAGTTACGTCAAAAATTTTTAAATTTTTTTTTAAATTTTTAAAAATCGCTTAGGCTACGTTAAAATTGCGTCAAATTCAACCCAAAAAACCTGTTATTTTTGAATTTGTGAGATGTCATATTTTCATCGAAATTTCATCAAATCCATCCCATCACCTAAGCTTAAAACGACACAAATTATGTAAAAAAAATGTTAAAAATTTTTAAAAAATTTTTAAAAATCGGTTAGGCTACGTTAAAATTGCGTCGAATTTAACCCAAAAAACCTGTTATTTTTGAACTTGTGAGATGTCATATTTTCATCGAAATTTCATGAAATCCATCCCATCACCTAAGCTTAAAACGACACAAATTATGTAAAAAAATGTTAAAAATTTTTAAAAATCGCTTAGGCTACGTTAAAAGTGTGTCAAATTCAACCCAAACAACATGTTATTTTTGAATTTGAGAAATGTCATATTTTTATCGAAATTTCATCAAATCCATCTTATTACCTGGGCTTAAAACGACACAAATTATGCAAAAATTGTTAAAAATTTTTTTTTCAAAATTTTTAAAAATCGCTTCGGCTACGTTAAAAGTGCGTCAAATTCAACCCAAAAAACATGTTATTTTTGAATATGTAAGATGTCATATTTTCATCGCAATTTCATCAAATTCATTCCATTACCTAGGCTTAAAACTACACAAGTTATGTCAAAAATTTAAAAATTTTTTTTTTTTTTAATTTTTAAAAATCGCTTAGGCTACGTTAAAAGGGCGTCAAATTCAACCCAAAAACCTGTTATTTTTGAATTTGTGAGATGTCATATTTTCATTGAAATTTCATCAAATCCATCCTATTACCTAAGCTTAAAACTACGCATATTATGTAAAAAATGTTAAAATTTTTTTTTTTTTAATTTTTAAAAACCGCTTAGGCTACGTTAAAAGTGCGTCAAACTTAACCCAAAAAACATGTTATTTTTGAATTTGTGAGATGTCATATGTTTATCGAAATTTCATTAAATTCATCCTATTACCTAGGCTTAAAACTACGCAAATTATGTAAAAAATGTTAAAAATTTTTTTTTTTAATTTTTAAAAACCGTTTAGGCTACGTTAAAAGTGCATCAAATTCAACCCAAAAAACATGTTATTTTTGAATTTGTGAGATGTCATATTTTCATCGCAATTTCAGCAACTTCGTCCCATTACCTAGGCTTAAAACTACACAAGTTATGTCAAAAATTTTTTAAATTTTTTTTCAAAATTTTTAAAAATCGCTTAGGCTACGTTAAAATTGCGTCAAATTCAACCCAAAAAACATGTTATTTTTGAATTTGTAAGATGTCATATTTTCATCGCAATTTCATCAAATTCATTCCATTACCTAGGCTTAAAACTACACAAATTATGTAAAAAATGTTTAAAATTTTTTTTTCAAAATTTTTAAAAATCGCTTCGGCTACGTTAAAAGTGCGTCAAATTCAACACAAAAAACATGTTATTTTTGAATTTGTCAGATGTCATATTTTGATCGAAATTTCATCAAATCCATGCCATTACCTAGGCTTAAGACGACACAAATTATGTAAAAAATGTTTAAAATTTTTTTCAACATTTTTAAAAATCGCTTAGGCTACGGTAAAAGTGCGTCGAATTTAACCCAAAAAACCTGTTATTTTTTAATTTGTGAAATGTCATATTTTCATCGAAATTTTATCAAATCCATCCCATCACCTAAGCTTAAAACGACACAAATTATGTAAAAAAATGTTAAAATTTTTTTTCAAAATTTTTAAAAATCGCTTAGGCTACGTAAAAATTGTGTCAAATTCAACCCAAAAAACATGTTATTTTTGAATTTGTGAGATGTCATATTTTCATCGAAATTTCAGCAAATTCATCTCATTACCTAAGCTTAAAACCACACAAATTATGTAAAAAATTTTTACAATTTTTTTTCAACATTTTTAAAAATCGCTTAGGCTACGTTAAAATTGCGTCAAATTCAACCCAAAAAACCTGTTATTTTTGAATTTGTGAGATGTCATATTTTCATCGCAATTTCAGCAACTTCATCCCATTACCAAGGCTTAAAACTACACAAGTTATGACAAAAATTTTAAAATTTTTTTTTTCAAAATTTTTAAAAATCGCTTAGGTTACGTTAAAAGTGCATCAAATTCAACTAAAAAAACATATTATTTTTGAATTTGTGAGATGTCATATTTTCATCGCGATTTCAGCAAATCCACCCCATTACCTAGGCTTAAAACGACACAAATTATGTAAAAATTGTTTAAAATTTTTTTTTTAAATTTTTAAAAATCGCTTTGGCTAGGTTAAAAGTGCGTCAAATTCAACCCAAAAAACATGTTATTTTTGAATTTGTGAGATGTCATATTTTCATCGAAATTTCATTAAATCCATCCCATTACGTAGGCTTAAAACGACACAAATTATGTCAAAAATGTTTACAATTTTTTTTCAAAATTTTTAAAAATCGGTTAGGCTACGTTAAAATTGCGTCAAATTTAACCCAAAAAACCTGTTATTTTTGAATTTGTGAGATGTCATATTTTCATCGAAATTTCATCAAATCCATCCCATCATCACCTAAGCTTAAAACGACACAAATTATGTAAAAAAATTTTAAAAATTTTTCAAAATCGCTTAGGCTACGTTAAAAGTGTGTCAAATTCAACCCAAACAACATGTTATTTTTGAATTTGAGAAATGTCATATTTTCATCGAAATTTCATCAAATCCATCTTATTACCTGGGCTTAAAACGACACAAATTATGTAAAAAATGTTAAAAATTTTTTTTCAAAATTTTTAAAAATCGCTTAGGCTACGTTAAAAGTGCGTCAAATTCAACCCAAAAAAACATGTTATTTTTGAATTTGTGAGATGTCATATTTGCATCGAAATTTCATCAAATCTATCCTATTACCTAGGCTAAAAACGACACAAGTTATGTCAAAAATTTTTAAATTTTTTTTTTAAATTTTTAAAAATCGCTTAGGCTACGTTAAAATTGCGCCAAATTCAACCCAAAAAACCTTTTATTTTTGAATTTGTGAGATGTCATATTTTCATCGAAATTTCATCAAATCCATCCCATCACCTAAGCTTAAAACGACACAAATTATGTAAAAAAATGTTAAAAATTTTTTTTTAAATTTTTAAAAATCGGTTAGGCTACGTTAAAACTGCGTCAAATTTAACCCAAAAAACCTGTTATTTTTGAATTTGTGAGATGTCATATTTTCATCGAAATTTCATCAAATCCATCCCATCACCTAAGCTTAAAACGACACAAATTATGTAAAAAAATGTTAAAAATTTTTAAAAATCGCTTAGGCTACGTTAAAAGTGTGTCAAATTCAACCCAAACAACATGTTATTTTTGAATTTGAGAGATGTCATATTTTCATCGCAATTTCAGCAAATTCATCCTATTACCTAAGCTTAAAACGACACAAATTATGTAAAAAATGTTAAAAATTTTTTTTTCAAAATTTTTAAAAATCGCTTAGGCTACGTTAAAAGTGCGTCAAACTCAACCCAAAAAAACATGTTATTTTTGAATTTGTGAGATGTCATATTTTCATCGAAATTTCATCAAATCTATCCTATTACCTAGGCTAAAAACGACACAAGTTATGTCAAAAAAATTTTTTTTTTTTTTTTAATTTTTAAAAATCGCTTAGGCTACGTTAAAAGGGCGTCAAATTCAACCCAAAAAACCTGTTATTTTTGAATTTGTGAGATGTCATATTTTCATCGAAATTTCATCAAATCCATCCCATCACCTAAGCTTAAAACGACACAAATTATGTAAAAAAATGTTAAAAATTTTTTTAAAATTTTTAAAAATCGGTTAGGCTACGTTAAAATTGCGTCAAATTTAACCCAAAAAACCTGTTATTTTTGAACTCGTGAGATGTCATATTTTCATCGAAATTTCATGAAATCCATCCCATCAGCTAAGCTTAAAACGACACAAATTATGTAAAAAAATGTTAAAAATTTTTAAAAATCGCTTAGGCTACGTTAAAAGTGTGTCAAATTCAACCCAAACAACATGTTATTTTTGAATTTGAGAAATGTCATATTTTCATCGAAATTTCATCAAATCCATCTTATTACCTGGGCTTAAAACGACACAAATTATGTAAAAAATGTTAAAAAATTTTTTTTTAAAATTTTTAAAAATTGCTTAGGCTACGTTAAAAGTGCGTCAAATTCAACCCAAAAAAACATGTTATTTTTGAATTTGTGAGATGTCATATTTTCATCGAAATTTCATCAAATCTATCCTATTACCTAGGCTAAAAACGACACAAGTTATGTCAAAAATTTTAAAATTTTTTTTTTAAATTTTTAAAAATCGCTTAGGCTACGTTAAAATTGCGTCAAATTCAACCCAAAAAACCTGTTATTTTTGAATTTGTGAGATGTCATATTTTCATCGAAATTTCATTAAATCCATCCCATTACGTAGGCTTAAAACGACACAAATTATGTAAAAAATGTTTACAATTTTTTTTTCAAAATGTTTAAAAATCGGTTAGGCTACGTTAAAATTGCGTCAAATTTAACCCAAGAAACCTGTTATTTTTGAATTTGTGAGATGTCATATTTTCATCGAAATTTCATCAAATCCATCCCATCACCTAAGCTTAAAACGACACAAATTATGTAAAAAAATGCTAAAAATTTTTAAAAATCGCTTAGGCTACGTTAAAAGTGTGTCAAATTCAACCCAAACAACACGTTATTTTTGAATTTGAGAAATGTTATATTTTCATCGAAATTTCATCAAATCCATCTTATTACCTGGGCTTAAAACGACACAAATTATGTAAAAAATGTTAAAAAATTTTTTTTCAAAATTTTTCAAAATCGCTTAGGCTACGTTAAAAGTGCGTCAAATTCAACCCAAAAAAACATGTTATTTTTGAATTTGTGAGATGTCATATTTTCATCGAAATTTCATCAAATCCATCCCATCACCTAAGCTTAAAACGACACAAATTATGTAAAAAAATGTTAAAATTTTTTTTAAAATTTTTAAAAATCACTTAGGCTACGTTAAAAGTGCGTCAAATTCAACCCAAAAAACATGTTATTTTTGAATTTGTGAGATTTCATATTTTAATCGTAATTTCATCAAAACCATCCCATCACCTAAGCTTTAAACGACTCAAATTATGTAAAAAATGTTTAAAACTTTTTTTCAAAATTTTTAAAAATCGCTTAGGCTGCGTTAAAAGTGCGTCAAATTCAACCCAAAAAACATGTTATTTTTGAATTTGTGAGATGTCATATTTTCATTGCAATTTCAGCAAATTCATCCCATTACCTAGGCTTAAAACTACACAAGTTATGTAAAAAATTTTAAAAATTTTTTTTCAAAATTTGGAAAAATCGCTTCGGCTACGTTAAAAATGCGTCAAATTCAACCCAAAAAACATGTTATTTTTGAATTTGTGAGATGTCATATTTTCATCGAAATTTCATCAAATCCATCCTATTACCTAGGCTTAAATCGACACAAATTATGTAAAAAATGTTTACAATTTTTTTTCAACATTTTTAAAAATCGCTTAGGCTACGTTAAAAGTGTGTCAAATTCAACCCAAAAACATGTTATTTTTGAATTTGTGAGATGTCATAGTTTCATCGCAATTTCAGCAACTTCATCCCATTACCTAGGCTTAAAACTACACAAGTTATGTCCAAAATTTTTAAAATTTTTTTCAAAATTTTTAAAATCCCTTAGGCTACGTTAAAAGTGCGTCAAATTCAACCCAAAAAAACCTGTTTTTTGAATTTGTGAGATGTCATATTTTCATCGCAATTTCAGCAACTTCATCCCATTACCTAGCCTTAAAACGACACAAATTATGTAAAAAATGTTTAAAATTTTTAAAAATCCCTTAGGCTACGTTAAAAGTGCGTCAAATTCAACCCAAAAAAACCTGTTTTTTGAATTTGTGAGATGTAATATTTTCATCGAAATTTCAGCAAATCCATCCCATTACCTAGCCTTAAAACGACACAAATTGTGTTAAAAATGTTAAAAATTTTTTTCAAAAATTTTAAAAATCGCTTAGGCTACGTTAAAAGTGCGTCAAATTCAACCCAAAAGACATGTTATTTTTGAATTTGTGAGATGTCATATTTTCATCGCAATTTCAGCAAATTCATCCCATTACCTAGGCTTAAAACTACACAAGTTATGTCCAAAATTTTTAAAATTTTTTTCAAAATTTTTAAAATCCCTTAGGCTACGTTAAAAGTGCGTCAAATTCAACCCAAAAAACCTGTTTTTTGAATTTGTGAGATGTCATATTTTCATCGCAATTTCAGCAACTTCATCCCATTACCTAGCTTAAAACGACACAAGTTATGTAAAAAATTTTTTTAATTTTTAAAAATCGCTTAGGCTACGTTAAAATTGCGTCAAATTCAACCCAAAAAACCTGTTATTTTTTAATTTGTGAGATGTCATATTTTCATCGCAATTTCAGCAAATCCATCCCATCACCTAAGCTTACACCGACACAAATTATGCAAAAAAAATGTTAAAAATTTTTTTAAAAAATTTTAAAAATCGCTTAGGCTACGTTAAAAGTGCGTCGAATTTAACCCAAAAAACCTGTTATTTTTGAATTTGTGAGATGTCATATTTTCACCGAAATTTCATCAAATCCATCCCATCACCTAAGCTTAAAACGACACAAATTATGTAAAAAAAAATATTAAAAATTTTTTTTCAAAATTTTTAAAAATCGCTTCGGCTACGTTAAAAGTGCGGCAAATTCAACCCAAAAAACATGTTATTTTTGAATTTGTGAGATGTCATATTTTCATCGAAATTTCATCAAATCCATCCCATCACCTAAGCTTAAAACGACACAAATTATGTAAAAAAATGTTAAAATTTTTTTTCAAAATATTTAAAAATCGCTTAGGCTACGTTAAAACTGCGTCAAATTCAACCCAAAAAACATGTTATTTTTGAATTTGTGAGATGTCATATTTTCATCGAAATTTCATCAAATCCATCACATTACCTAGGCTTAAAACGACACATATAATGTAAAAAATGTTTAAAACTTTTTTTTCACAATTTTTAAAAATCGCTTAGGCTTCGTTAAAAGTGCGTCAAATTTAGCCCAAAAAACCTGTTATTTTTGAATTTGTGAGATGTCATATTTTCATCGAAATTTTATCAAATCTATCCCATCACCTAAGCTTAAAACGACACAAATTATGTAAAAAAATGTTTAAAATTTGTTTTTCTAAATTTTTAAAAATCGCTTAGGCTACGTTAAAAGTGCGTCAAATTCAACCCAAAAATTTGAATTTGTGAGATGTCATATTTTCATCGAAATTTCATCAAATCCATCCCATCACCTAAGCTTAAAACGACACAAATTATGTAAAAAATGTTTAAAATTTTTTAAAAAATTTTTAAAAATCGCTTAGGCTACGTTAAAAGTGCGTCAAATTCAACCCAAAAATTTGAATTTGTGAGATGTCATATTTTCATCGAAATTTCACCAAATCCATCCCATCACCTAAGCTTAAAAGACACAAATTATGTAAAAAAATGTTAAAATTTTCTTTCAAAATTTTTAAAAATCGCTTAGGCTACGTTAAAAGTGCGTCAAATTCAACCCAAAAAACATGTTATTTTTGAATTTGTGAGATGTCATATTTTCATCGCAATTTCAGCAACTTCATCCCATTACCTAGGTTTAAAACTACACAAGTTATGTCAAAAATTTAAAAAAATGTTTTTTTTTTTTAATTTTTAAAAATCGCTTAGGCTACGTTAAAAGTGCGTCAAATTCAACCCAAAAATCTGTTATTTTTGAATATGTGAGATGTCATATTTTCATCGCAACTTCATCAAATCCATCCCATCACCTAAGCTTAAAACGACACAAATTATGTAAAAAAATGTTAAAATTTTTTTTCAAAATTATTAAAAATCGCTTAGGCTACGTTAAAAGTGTGTCAAATTCAACCCAAAAAACATGTTATTTTTGAATTTGTGAGATGTCATATTTTCATCGCAATTTCATCAAATCC
This sequence comes from Thecocarcelia acutangulata, assembly GCA_914767995.1. Classification (NCBI taxonomy): domain Eukaryota; kingdom Metazoa; phylum Arthropoda; class Insecta; order Diptera; family Tachinidae; genus Thecocarcelia; species Thecocarcelia acutangulata. Next base: position 60,552,447 of record OU612096.1, on the reverse strand, counting down.
ATCCCATCACCTAAGCTTAAAACGACACAAATTATGTAAAAAATGTTTAAAATTTTTTAAAAAATGTTTAAAAATCGCTTAGGCTACGTTAAAAGTACGTCAAATTCAACCCAAAAAACATGTTATTTTTGAATTTGTGAGATGTCATATTTTCATCGAAATTTCATCAAATCCATCCCATCACCTAAGCTTAAAACGACACAAATTGTGTAGAAAAATGTTAAAATTTTCTTTCAAAATTTTTAAAAATCGCTTTGGCTACGTTAAAAGTGCGTCAAATTCAACCCAAAAAACATGTTATTTTTAAATTTCTGAGATGTTATATTTTCATCAGAATTTCAGCAACTTCATCCCATTACCTAGGCTTAAAACTACACAAGTTATGTCAAAAATTTAAAAATTTTTTGTTTTAATTTTTAAAAATCGCTTAGGCTACGTTAAAAGTGCGTCAAATTCAACCCAAAAAACCTGTTATTTTTGAATTTGTGAGATGTCATATTTTCATCGCAATTTCAGACACTTCACCCTATTACCTAGGCTTAAAACTACAAGAGTTATGTCAAAAATTAAAAAAATTTTTTTTTTAATTTTTAAAAATCGGTTAGGCTACGTTAAAAGTGCGTCAAATTCAACCAAAAAAACATGTTATTTTTTAATTTGTGAGATGTCATATTTTCATCGCAATTTCAGCACCTTCATCCCATTAAGTAGGCTTAAAACTACACAAGTTATGTCAAAAATTTTTAAAATTTTTTTTTCAAAATTTTTAAAAATCGCTTAGGCTACGTTAAAAGTGCGTCATATTAAACCCGAAAAACATCTTATTTTTGAATTTGAGAAATGTCATATTTTCATCGAAATTTCATCAAATCCATCCTATCACCTAAGCTTAAAACGACACAAATTATGTAAAAAATGTTTAAAATATTTTTTCAAAAATTTTAAAAATCGCTTAGGCTACGTTAAAACTGTGTCAAATTCAACCCAAAGAACATGTTATTTTTGAATTTGTGAGATGTCATATTTTCATCGCAATTTCAGCAATTTCTTTTCATTACCTAGGCTTAAAACTACACAAGTTATGTCAAAAATTCAAAAAAAATTTTTTCCAAATTTTTAAAAATCGCTTAGGCTACGTTAAAATTGCGTAGAATTTAACCCAAAAAACCTGTTATTTTTGAATTTGTGAGATGTCATATTTTCATCGAAATTTCATCAAATGCATCCCATCACCTAAGCTTAAAACGGCACAAATTATGTAAAAAAATGTTAAAAATTTTTTTTCAAAATATTAAAAATCGCTTAGGCACCGTTAAAAGTGTGTCAAATTCAACTCAAAAAACATGTTATTTTTGAATTTGTGAGATGTCATATTTTCATCGAAATTTTATTAAATCCATCCCATCACCTAAGCTTAAAACGACACAAATTATGTAAAAAAATGTTTAAAATTTTTTTCCAAAATTTTTAAAAATCGCTTCGGCTACGTTAAAAGTGCGTCAAATTCAACCCAAAAAACCTGTTATTTTTGAATTTTTGAGATGTCATATTTTCATCGCAATTTCATTAACTTCATCCCATTACCTAGGCTTAAAACTACACAACTTATGTCAAAAATTAAAAAAAAAATTTTTTTAATTTTTAAAAATCGCTTAGGCTACGTTAAAAGTGCGTCAAATTCAACCCAAAAAACATGTTATTTTTGAATTTGTGAGATGTCATATTTTCATCGAAATTTCATTAAATCCATCCCATTACCTAGGCTTAAAACTATACAAGTTATGTCAAAAATTTTTATTTTTTTTTTTTTTAATTTTTAAAAATCGTTTAGGCTACGTTAAAAGGGCGTCAAATTCAACCCAAAAAACCTGTTATTTTTGAATTTGTGAGATGTCATATTTTCATCGAAATTTCATCAAATCCATTCCATCACCTAAGCTTAAAACGACACAAATTATGTAAAAAAATGTTAAAAATTTTTTTAAACATTTTTAAAAATCGCTTAGGCTACGTTAAAAGTGCGTCAAATTCGACCCAAAAAACATGTTAATTTTGAATTTGTGAGATGTCATATTTTCATCGAAATTTCATCAAATCCATCCCATCACCTAAGCCAAAAACCACACAAATTATGTAAAAAAAATTTAAAAATTTTTTAAAAATTTTTAAAAATCGCTTAGGCTACGTTAAAATTGCGTCAAATTCAACCCAAAAAACCTGTTATTTTTGAATTTGTGAGATGTCATATTTTCATCGCAATTTCAGCAAATTCATTCCATTACCTAAGCTTAAAACAACACAAATTATGAAAAAAATGTTCAAAATTTTTTTTCAAAATTTTTAAAAATCGCTTAGGCTACGTTAAAATTGCGTCAAATTCAACCCAAAAAACATGTTATTTATGAATTTGTGAGATGTCATATTTTCATCGCAATTTCAGTAACTTCATCTATTATCTAGACTTAAAACTACACAAGTTATGTCAAAAATTTGTTAAATTTTTTTTCAAAATTTTTAAAAATCGCTTAGGCTACGTTAAAAGTGCGTCAAATTCAACCCAAAAAACATGTTATTTTTGAATTTGTGAGATGTCATATCTTCATCGAAATTTCATCAAATCCATCCTATTACCTAGGCTTAAAACGACACAAATTATGTAAAAAATGTTTACAATTTTTTTCAAAATTTTTAAAAATCGGTTAGGCTACATTAAAATTGCGTCACATTTAACCCAAAAACATGTTATTTTTGAATTTGTGAGATGTCATATTTTCATCGAAATTTTATCAAATCCATCCTAGGCTTAAAACGACACAAATTATGTAAAAAATGTTTAAAATTTTTTTTCAAAATTTTTAAAATACGCTTAGGCTACGTTAAAAGTGCGTCAAATTCAACCCAAAAAACATGTTATTTTTGAATTTGTGAGATGTCATATTTTCATCGCAATTTCAGCAAATTCATCCCATTACCTAGGCTTAAAACTACGCAAGTTATGTAAAAACTTTTAAGATTTTTTTCAACATTTTTAAAAATCGCTTCGGCTACGTTAAAAGTGCGTCAAATTCAACCCAAAAAACATGTTATTTTTGAATTTGTGAGATGTCATATTTTAATCGAAATTTCATCAAATCCATCCTATTACCTAGGCTTAAAACGACACAAATTATGTAAAAAATGTTTACAATTTTTTTCAAAATTTTTAAAATTCGGTTAGGCTACGTTAAAATTGCGTCAAATTTAACCCAAAAAACCTGTTATTTTAGAATTTGTGAGATGTCATATTTTCATCGCAATTTCATCAAATCCATCCCATCACCTAAGCTTAAAACGACACAAATTATGTAAAAAAATGTTAAAAATTTTTTTTCAAAATTTTTAAAAATCGCTTAGGCTACGTTAAAAGTGTGTCAAAATCAACCCAAAAAACATGTTATTTTTGAATTTGTGAGATGTCATATTTTCATCGAAATTTCATCAAATCCATCTTATTACCTGGGCTTAAAACGACACAAATTGTGTAAAAAATGTTTAAAAATTTTTTTTTCAAAATTTTTAAAAATCGCTTAGGCTACGTTAAAAGTGCGTCAAATTCAACCCAAAAAACATGTTATTTTTGAATTTGTAAGATGTCATATTTTCTTCGAAATTTCATCAAATCCATCCCATCACTAAGCTTAAAACGACACAAATTATGTAAAAAATGTTTAAGCTTTTTTTTCAAAATTTTTAAAAATCGCTTAGGCTACGTTAAAAGTGCGTCAAATTCAACCCAAAAAACATGTTATTTTTGAATTTGTGAGATGTCATATTTTCATCGCAATTTCAGCAAATTCATTCCATTACCTAAGCTTAAAACGACACAAGTTATGTCAAAAATTTAAAAATTTTTTTTTTTAATTTTTAAAAATCGCTTAGGCTACGTTAAAATTGCGTCAAATTCAACCCAAAAAACCTGTTATTTTTGAATTTGTGAGATGTCATATTTTCATCGAAATTTCATCAAATCCATCACATCACCTTAGCTTAAAACGACACAAACTATGTAAAAAAATGTTAAAAATTTTTAAAAAAATTTTTAAAAATCGCTTAGGCTACGTTAAAAGTGCGTCACATTCAACCAAAAAAACGTGTTATTTTTGAATTTGTGAGATGTCATATTTTCATCGCAATTTCAGCAAATTCATCCCATTACTTAGGCTTAAAACGACACAAAATGTGCAAAAAATCGTAAAAATTTTTTTTCCAAATTTTTAAAAATCGCTTCGGCTACGTTAAAAGTGCGTCAAATTCAACCCAAAAAACATGTTATTTTTGAATTCGTGAGATGTCATATTTTCATCGAAATTTCATCAAATCCATCCTATTACCTAGGCTTAAAACGACACAAATTATGTAAAAAATGTTTACAATTTTTTTCAAAATTTTTAAAAATCGGTTAGGCTACGTTAAAATTGCGTCAAATTTAACCCAAAAAACCTGTTATTTTAGAATTTGTGAGATGTCATATTTTCATCGCAATTTCATCAAATCCATCCCATCACCTAAGCTTAAGACGACACAAATTATGTAAAAAAATGTTAAACATTTTTTTTCAAAATTTTTAAAAATCGCTTAGGCTACGTTAAAAGTGTGTCAAAACCAACCCAAAAAACATGTTATTTTTGAATTTGTGAGATGTCATATTTTCATCGAAATTTCATCAAATCCATCTTATTACCTGGGCTTAAAACGACACAAATTGTGTAAAAAATGTAAAAAAAAATTTTTTTAAAATTTTTAAAAATCGCTTAGGCTACGTTAAAAGTGCGTCAAATTCAACCCAAAAAACATGTTATTTTTGAATTTGTAAGATGTCATATTTTCTTCGAAATTTCATCAAATCTATCCCATCACCTAAGCTTAAAACGACACAAATTATGTAAAAAATGTTTAAACTTTTTTTTCAACATTTTTAAAAATCGCTTAGGCTACGTTAAAAGTGCGTCAAATTCAGCCCAAAAAACATGTTATTTTTGAATTTGTGAGATGTCATATTTTCATCGCAATTTCAGCAAATTCATCCCATTACCTAAGCTTAAAACAACACAAGTTATGTCAAAAATTTAAAAATTTTTTTTTTAATTTTTAAAAATCGCTTAGGCTACGTTAAAATTGCGTCAAATTCAACCCAAAAAACCTGTTATTTTTGAATTTGTGAGATGTCATATTTTCATCGAAATTTCATCAAATCCATCACATCACCTAAGCTTAAAACGACACAAACTATGTAAAAAAATGTTAAAAATTTTTAAACAAATTTTTAAAAATCGCTTAGGCTACGTGAAAAGTGCGTCAAATTCAACCCAAAAAACATGTTATTTTTGAATTTGTGAGATGTCATATTTTCATAGAAATTTCATAAATCAATCCCATCACCTAAGCTTAAAACGACACAAATTATGTAAAACATGTTTAAAACTTTTTTTCAAAATTTTTAAAAATCGCTTAGGCTACGTTAAAAGTGCGTCAAATTCAACCCAAAAAACATGTTATTTTTGAATATGTGAGATGTCATATTTTCATCGCAATTTCAGTAACTTCATCCATTATCTAGGCTTAAATTTACACAAGTTATGTCAAAAATTTTTAAAATTTTTTTTCAAAATTTTTAAAAATCGCTTCGGCTACGTTAAAAATGCGTCAAATTTAACCCAAAAAACCTGTTATTTTTGAATTGTTGAGATGTCATATTTTCATCGAAATTTCATCAAATCTATCCCATCACCTAAGTTTAAAACGACACAAGTTATGTAAAAAAATGTTAAACAATTTTTTCAAAATTTTTCAAAATGGCTTAGGCTACGTTAAAAGTGCGTCAAATTCAACCAAAAAAACATGTTATTTTTTAATTTGTGAGATGTCATATTTTTATCGCAATTTCAGCAAATTCATCCCATTACCTAGGCTTAAAACGACACAAATTGTGCAAAAAATTGTTAAAATTTGTTTTCAAAATTTTTAAAAATCGCTTAGGCTACGTTAAAAGTGCGTCAAATTTAACCCAAAAAACATGTTATTTTTGAGTTTGTGAGATGTCATATTTTCATCGAAATTTCATCAAATCCATCCCATCACCTAAGCTTAAAACTACACAAGTTATGTCAAAAATTTTTTAATTTTTTTTTCAAAATTTTTAAAAATCGCTTAGGCTACGTTAAAAGTGCGTCAAATTCAACCTAAAAAACATGTTACTTTTGAATTTGTGAGATGTTATATTTTCATCGCAATTTCAGCAACTTCATCCATTACCTAGGCTTAAAACTACACAAATTATGTAAAAAATGTTTAAAATTTTTTTTTCAAAATTTTTAAAAATCGCTTAGGCTACGTTAAAATTGCATCAAATTTAACCCAAAAAACCTGTTATTTTTGAATTGTTGAGATGTCATATGTTCATCGAAATTTCATCAAATCCATCTCATCACCTAAGCTTAAAACGACACAAATTGTGCAAAAAGTTGTTAAAATTTTTTTCAAAATTTTTAAAAATTGCTTAGGCTACGTTAAAAGTGCGTCAAATTCAACCCAAAAAACATGTTATTTTTGAATTTGTGAGACGTCATATTTTCATCGCAAATTCAGCAACTTCATCCCATTACCTAGGCTTAAAACAACACAAGTTATGTCAAAAATTTTTAAAATTTTTTTTCAAAATTTTTAAAAATCGCTTAGGCTACGTTAAAAGTGCGTCAAATTCGACCCAAAAAACATGTTATTTTTGAATTTGTGAGATGTCATATTTTCATCGCAATTTCAACAACTTCATCTATCACCTAGGCTTAAAACTACACAAGTTATGTCAAAAATTTTTTAACTTTTTTATTTTAATTTTTAAAAATCGCTTAGGCTACGTTAAAAGTGCGTCAAATTCAACCCAAAAAACATGTTATTTTTGAATTTGTGAGATGTCATATTTTCATCGAAATTTCATCAAATCCATCCCATCACCTAGGCTTAAAACGACACAAATTATGTAAAAAATGTTTACAATTTTTTTTTTCAAAATTTTTAAAAATCGCTTAGGCTACGTTAAAAGTGTGTCAAATTCAACCGAAAAAACATGTTATTTTTGAATTTGTGAGATGTCATATTTTCATCGCATTTTCAGCAACTTCATCCCATTACCTAGGCTTAAAACTACACAAGTTATGTAAAAAAATTTTAAAATTTTTTTTCAAAATTTTTAAAAATCGCTTAGGCTACGTTAAAAGTGCGTAAAATTCAACCCAAAAAACATGTTATTTTTGAATTTGTGAGATGTCATATTTTCATCGCAATTTCAGCCAATTCATCCCATTACCCAGGCTTAAAACTACACAAGTTATGTCAAAAATTTTTTAAATTTTTTTTTTAAATTTTTAAAAATCGCTTAGGCTACGTTAAAAGTGCGTTAAATTCAACCCAAAAAACATGTTATTTTTGAATTTGTGAGATGTCATACTTTCATCGCAATTTCAGCAAATTCATCCCATTACCTAGGCTTAAAACTGCACAAATTATGTAAAAAATGTTTAAAATTTTTAAAAATTGCGTAGGCTACGTTAAAAGTGCGTCAAATTCAACCCAAAAAACCTCTTATTTTTGAATTTGTGATATGTCATATTTTCAACGAAATTTCATCAAATCCGTCGCATCACCTAAGCTTAAAACGACACAAATTATGTAAAAAAATGTTTAAAATTACATTTTAAACATAGGCTTAAAAAAAAACGTAGGCTTAAAACTACACAAGTTATGTCAAAAATTGTTAAAATTTTTTTTCAAAATTTTTAAAAATCGCTTAGACTACGTTAAAAGTGCGTCAAATTAAACCCGAAAAACATGTTATTTTTGAATTTGTGAAATTTCATATTTTCATCAAAATTTCATCAAATCCATTCTATTACCTAGGTTAAAAACGACACAAATTATGTAAAAAATGTTTACAATTTTTTTTTCAAAATTTTTAAAAATCGCTTAGGCTACGTTAAAAGTGCGTCAAATTCAACATAAAAAACATGTTATTTTTGAATTTGTGAGATGTCATATTTTCTTCGAAAATTCATCAAATCCATCCCATCACCTAAGCTTAAAACGACACAAATTATGTAAAAAATGTTAAAGATTTTTTTTTTAATTTTTAAAAATCGCTTAGGCGACGTTAAAAGTGCGTCAAATTCAACCGAAAAAACATGTTATTTTTGAATTTGTGAGATGTCATATTTTCTTCGAAAATTCATCAAATCCATCCCATCACCTAAGCTTAAAACGACACAAATTATGTAAAAAATGTTTAAAATATTTTTTCAAAATTTTTAAAAATCGCTTAGGCTACGTTAAAATTGTGTCAAATTCAACCCAAAAAATATGTTATTTTTGAATTTGTGAGATGTCATATTTTCATCGCAATTTCAGCAATTTCTTCCCATTACCTAGGCTTAAAACTACACAAGTTATGTCAAAAATTAAAAAAATTTTTTTTTAAATTTTTAAAAATCGCTTAGGCTACGTTAAAATTGCGTCAAATTTAACCCAAAAAATCTGTTATTTTTGAATTTGTGAGATGTCATATTTTCATCGAAATTTCATCAAATCCTTAAAGCTTAAAACGACACAAATTATGTAAAAAAATGTTAAAAATTTTTTTTCAAAATATTAAAAATCGCTTAGGCTACGTTAAAAGTGTGTCAAGATCAACCCAAAAAACATGTTATTTTCGAATTTGTGAGATGTCATATTTTCATCGAAATTTCATCAAATCCATCCCATCACCTAAGCTTAAAACGACACAAATTATGTAAAAAAATGTTAAAAATTTTTTTCCAACATTTTTAAAAATCGCTTCGGCTACGTTAAAAGTGAGTCAAATTCAACCCAAAAACCATGTTGTTTTTGAATTTGTGAGATGTCATATTTTCATCGCAATTTCAGCAACTTCATCCCATTACCTAGGCTTAAAACTACACAACTTATGTCAAAAATTAAAAAAAAAATTTTTTTTAATTTTTAAAAATCGCTTAGGCTACGTTAAAAGTGCGTCAAATTCAACCCAAAAAACATGTTAATTTTGAATTTGTGAGATGTCATATTTTCATCGCAATTTCAGCAACTTCATTCCATTACCTAGGCTTAAAACTACACAAGTTATGTCAAAAATTTTTATTATTTTTTTTTTAATTTTTAAAAATCGCTTAGGCTACGTTAAAAGTGCGTCAAATTCAACCCAAAAAACCTGTTATTTTTGAATTTGTGAGATGTCATATATTCATCGAAATTTCATCTAATCCATCCCATCACCTAAGCTTAAAACGACACAAATTATGTAAAAAAATGTAAAAAATTTTTTTTCAAAATTTTTAAAAATCGCTTCAGCTACGTTAAAAGTGCGTCAAATTCAACCGAAAAAACATGTTATTTTTGAATTTGTGAGATGTCATAGTTTTATCGCATTTTCAGCAACTTCATCCGATTACCTAGGCTTAAAACTACACAAGTTATGTAAAAAAATTTTAAAATTTTTTTTCAAAAATTTTAAAAATCGCTTAGGCTACGTTAAAAGTGCGTCAAATTCAACCCAAAAAACATGTTATTTTTGAATTTGTGAGATGTCATATTTTCATCGAAATTTCATCAAATCCATTCCATTACCTAAGCTTAAAACGACACAAATTATGTAAAAAAATGTAAAAATTTTTTTTTCAAAATTTTTAAAAATCGCTTCAGCTACGTTAAAAGTGCGTCAAATTCAACCGAAAAAACATGTTATTTTTAAATTTGTGAGATGTCATATTTTCATCGCATTTTCAGCAACTTCATCCCATTACCTAGGCTTAAAACTACACAAGTTATGTAAAAAAATTTTAAAATTTTTTTTCAAAATTTTTAAAAATCGCTTAGGCTACGTTAAAAGTGCGTCAAATTCAACCCAAAAAACATGTTATTTTTGAATTTGTAAGATGTCATATTTTCATCGAAATTTCATCAAATCCATTCCATGACCTAAGCTTAAAACGACACAAATTATGTAAAAAATGTTTACAACTTTTTTTTCAAAATTTTTAAAAATCGGTTAGGCTACGTTAAAATTACGTCAAATTTAACCCAAAAAACCTGTTATTTTTGAATTTGTGAGATGTCATATTTTCATCGCAATTTCAGCAAATCCATCCCATCACCTAAGCTTAAAACGACACAAATTATGTAAAAAAATGTTAAAAATTTTTTTCAACATTTTTAAAAATCGCTTAGGCTACGTTAAAAGTGTGTCAAATTCAACCTAAAAAACATGTTATTTTTGAATTTGTGAGATGTCATATTTTCATCGAAATTTCATCAAATCCATCTTATTACCTGGGCTTAAAACGACACAAATTATGTAAAAAATATAAAAAAAAATTATTTTTCAAAATTTTAAAAAATCGCTTAGGCTACGTTATGTAAAAAATGTTTAAAATGTTTTTTAAAAATTTTTAAAAATCGCTTAGGCTACGTTAAAAGTGCTTCAAATTCAACCCAAAAAACATGTTATTTTTGAATTTGTGAGATGTCATATTTTCATCGCAATTTCAGCAAATTCATCCCATTACCTAAGCTTAAAACGACACAAGTTATGTCAAAAATTTAAATTTTTTAATTTTTAAAAATCGCTTAGGCTACGTTAAAATTGCGTCAAATTCAACCCAAAAAACCTGCTATTTTTGAATTTGTGAGATGTCATATTTTCATCGAAATTTCATCAAATCCATCCCATCACCTAAGCTTAAAACGACACAAATTATGTAAAAAAATGTTAAAAATTTTTTTAAAAATTTTTAAAAATCGCTTAGGCTACGTTAAAAGTGCGTCAAATTCAACCCAAAAAACATGTTATTTTTGAATTTGTGAAATGTCATATTTTCATCGAAATTTCATCAAATCCATCCTATCACCTAAGCTTAAAACGACACAAATTATGTAAAAAATTTTTACAATTTTTTTTTCAAAATTTTTAAAAATCGCTTAGTGCGTCAAATTCAACCCAAAAAACATGTTATTTTTGAATTTGTAAGATGTCATATTTTCTTCGAAATTTCATCAAATCCATTCTATCACCTAAGCTTAAAACGACACAAATTATGTAAAAAATGTTTAAACTTTTGTTTCAAAATTTTTAAAAATCGCTTAGGCCACGTTAAAAGTGTGTCAAATTCAACCCAAAAAACATGTTATTTTTGAATTTGTGAGATGTCACATTTTCATTGCAATTTCAGACACTTCATCCTATAACTTAGGCTTAAAACTACAAGAGTTATGTCAAAAATTTTTTAAATTTTTTCTCAAAATTTTTAAAAATCGGTTAGGCTACGTTAAAAGTGCATCAAATTCAACCCAAAAAACATGTTATTTTTTAATTTGTGAGATGTCATATTTTCATCGCAATTTCAGCACCTTCATCCCATTACGTAGGCTTAAAACTACACAAGCTATGTCAAAAATTTTTAAAATTTTTTTTTCAAAATTTTAAAAAATTGCTTAGGCTACGTTAAAAGTGCGTCAAATTAAACCCGAAAAACATGTTATTTTTGTATTTGTGAAATGTCATATTTTCATCGAAATTTCATCAAATCCATCCTATCACCTAAGCTTAAAACGACACAAATTATGTAAAAAATGTTTAAAATATTTTTTCAAAAATTTTAAAAATCGCTTAGGCTACGTTAAAATTGTGTCAAATTCAACCCAAAAAACATGTTATTTTTGAATTTGTGAGATGTCATATTTTCATCGCAATTTCAGCAATTTCTTCCCATTACCTAGGCTTAAAACTACACAAGTTATGTCAAAAATTAAAAAATTTTTTTTTTTTAATTTTTAAAAATCGCTTAGGCTAGGTTAAAATTGCGTCAAATTTAACCCAAAAAATCTGTTATTTTTGAATTTGTGAGATGTCATATTTTCATCGAAATTTCATCAAATCCATCCCATCACCTAAGCTTAAAACGACACAAATTATGTAAAAAAATGTTAAAAATTTTTTTTCAAAATATTAAAAATCGCTTAGGCAACGTTAAAAGTGTGTCAAGATCAACCCAAAAAACATGTTACTTTTGAATTTGTGAGATGTCATATTTTCATTGAAAATTCATTAAATCCATCCCATCACCTAAGCTTAAAACGACACAAATTATGTAAAAAAATGTTTAAAATTTTTTTCCAACATTTTTAAAAATCGCTTCGGCTACGTTAAAAGTGAGTCAAATTCAACCCAAAAACCATGTTATTTTTGAATTTGTGAGATGTCATATTTTAATCGCAATTTCAGCAACTTCATCCCATTACCATTATGTCAAAAATTAAAAAAAATTTTTTTTAATTTTTAAAAATCGCTTAGGCTACGTTAAAAGTGTGTCAAATTCAACCTAAAAAACATGTTAATTTTGAATTTGTGAGATGTCATATTTACATCGCAATTTCAGCAACTTCATTCCATTACCTAGGCTTAAAACTACACAAGTTATGTCAAAAATTTTTATTATTTTTTTTTTTTTTAATTTTTAAAAATCGCTTAGGCTACGTTAAAAGTGCGTCAAATTCAACCCAAAAAACTTGTTATTTTTGAATTTGTGAGATGTCATATTTTCATCGAAATTTCATCAAATCCATCCCATCACCTAAGCTTAAAACGACACAAATTATGTAAAAAATGTTTACAACTTTTTTTCAAAATTTTTAAAAGGCGGTTAGGCTACGTTAAAATTGCGTCAAATTTAACCCAAAAAACCTGTTATTTTTGAATTTGTGAGATGTCATATTTTCATCGAAATTTCATCAAATCCATCCCATCACCTAAGCTTAAAACGACACAAATTATGTAAAAAATGTTTGCAACTTTTTTTCAAAATTTTTAAAAATCGGTTAGGCTACGTTAAAAGTGCGTCAAATTCAACCCAAAAAACATGTTATTTTTGAATTTGTGAGATGTCATATTTTCATCGAAATTTCATCAAATCCATCCTATTACCTAGGCTAAAAATGACACAAATTATGTAAAAAATGTTTAAAATGTTTTTTAAAAATTTTTAAAAATTGCTTAGGCTACGTTAAAAGTGCTTCAAATTAAACCCAAAAAACATGTTATTTTTGAATTTGTGAGATGTCATATTTTCGTCGCATTTTCAGCAACTTCATCCCATTACCTAGGCTTAAAACGACACAAGTTATGTCAAAAATTTAAAATTTTTTTTTTTAATTTTTAAAAATTGCTTAGGCTACGTTAAAATTGCGTCAAATTCAACCCAAAAAACCTGTTATTTTTGAATTTATGAGATGTCATATTTTCATCGCAATTTCATCAAATCCATCCCATCACCTAAGCTTAAAACGACACAAATTATGTAAAAAAATGTTAAAAATTTTTAAAAAAATTTTTAAAAATCGCTTAGGCTACGTTAAAAGTGCGTCAAATTAAACCCGAAAAGTATGTTATTTTTGAATTTGTGAAATGTCATATTTTCATCGAAATTTCATCAAATCCATCCTATCACCTAAGCTTAAAACGACACAAATTATGTAAAAAATGTTTACAATTTTTTTTTCAAAATTTTTAAAAATCGCATAGTGCGTCAAATTCAACCCAAAAAACATGTTATTTTTGAATTTGTGAGATGTCATATTTTCATCGCAATTTCAGCTATTTCTTCCCATTACCTAGGCTTAAAACTACACAAGCTATGTCAAAAATTTAAAACTTTTTTTTTTTTAAATTTTTAAAAATCGCTTAGGATACGTTAAAATTGTGTCAAATTTAACCCAAAAAATCTGTTATTTTTGAATTTGTGAGATGTCATATTTTCATCGAAATTTCATCACATACATCCCATCACCTAAGCTTAAAACGACACAAATTATGTAAAAAAATGTTAAAAATTTTTTTTTCAAAATATTAAAAATCGCTTAGGCTACGTTAAAAGTGTGTCAAGATCAACCCAAAAAACATGGTTTTTTTGAATTTGTGAGATGTCATATTTTCATCGAAATTTCATCAAATCTATCCCATCACCTAAGCTTAAAACGACACAAATTATGTAAAAAAATGTTAAAAATTTTTTTCCAACATTTTTAAAAATCGCTTTGGCTACGTTAAAAGTGTGTCAAATTCAGCCCAAAAAACCTGTTATTTTTGAATTTGTGAGATGTCATATATTCATCGAAATTTCATCAAATCCATCCCATCACCTAAGCTTAAAACGACACAAGTTATGTCAAAAAATGTAAAAAATTTTTTTTCAAAATTTTGAAAAATCGCTTCAGCTACGTTAAAAGTGCGTCAAATTCAACCGAAAAAACATGTTATTTTTGAATTTGTGAGATGTCATATTTTCATCGCATTTTCAGCAACTTCATCCCATTACCTAGGCTTAAAACTACACAAGTTATGTAAAAAAATTTTAAAATTTTTTTTCAAAATTTTTAAAAATCGCTTAGGCTACGTTAAAAGTGCCTCAAATTCAACCCAAAAAACATGTTATTTTTGAATTTGTGAGATGTCATATTTTCATCGAAATTTCATCAAATCTATTCCATTACCTAAGCTTAAAACGACACAAATTATGTAAAAAATGTTTACAACTTTTTTTTCAAAATTTTTAAAAATCGGTTAGGCTACGTTAAAATTGCGTCAAATTTAACCCAAAAAACCTGTTATTTTTGAATTTGTGAGATGTCATATTTTCATCGCAATTTCAGTAAATCCATCCCATCACCTAAGCTTAAAACGACACAAATTATGTAAAAAAATGTTAAAATTTTTTTTCAACATTTTTAAAAATCGCTTAGGCCACGTTAAAAGTGTGTCAAATTCAACCTAAAAAACATGTTATTTTTGAATTTGTGAGATGTCATATTTTCATCGAAATTTCATCAAATCCATCTTATTACCTGGGCTTAAAACGACACAAATTATGTAAAAAATAATAAAAAAAATTATTTTTCAAAATTTTAAAAAATCGCTTAGGCTACGTTAAAAGTGCGTCAAATTCAACCCAAAAAACATGTTATTTTTGAATTTATGAGATGTCATATTTTCATCGAAATTTCATCAAATCCATCCTATTACCTAGGTTAAAAATGACACAAATTATGTAAAAAATGTTTAAAATGTTTTTTAAAAATTTTTAAAAATCGCTTAGGCTACGTTAAAAGTGCTTCAAATTCAACCCAAAAAACATGTTATTTTTGAATTTGTAGATGTCATATTTTCATCGCAATTTCAGCAAATTCATCCCATTACCTAAGCTTAAAACGACACAAGTTATGTCAAAAATTTAAAATTTTTTTTTTTTTTAATTTTTAAAAATCGCTTAGGCTACGTTAAAATTGCCTCAAATTCAACCCAAAAAACCTGTTATTTTTGAATTTGTGAGATGTCATATTTTCATCGAAATTTCATCAAATCCATCCCATCACCTAAGCTTAAAACGACACAAATTATGTAAAAAATGTTTAAAATATTTTTTCAAAAATTTTAAAAATCGCTTAGGCTACGCTAAAATTGTGTCAAATTCGACCCAAAAAACATGTTATTTTTGAATTTGTGAGATGTCATATTTTCATCGCAATTTCAGCAATTTCTTCCCATTACCTATGCTTAAAACTACACAAGTTATGTTAAAAATTTAAAATTTTTTTTTTTAAATTTTTAAAAATCGCTTAGGCTACGTTAAAATTGCGTCAAATTTAACCCAAAAAATCTGTTATTTTTGAATTTGTGAGATGTCATATTTTCATCGAAATTTCATCAAATCCATCCCATCACCTAAGCTTAAAACGACACAAATTATGTAAAAAAATGTTAAAAATTTTTTTTCAAAATATTAAAAATCGCTTAGGCAACGTTAAAAGTGCGTCAAATTCAAGCCAAAAAACATGTTATTTTTGAATTTGTGAGATGTCATATTTTCATTGAAATTTTATTAAATCCATCCCATCACCTAAGCTTAAAACGACACAAATTATGTAAAAAAATGTTAAAAATTTTTTTCCAACATTTTTAAAAATCGCTTCGGCTACGTTAAAAGTGAGTCAAATTCAACCCAAAAACCATGTTATTTTTTAATTTGTGAGATGTCATATTTTCATCGCAATTTCAGCAACTTCATCCCATTACCATTATGTCAAAAATTAAAAAAAAAATTTTTTCTTTATCCTAATTTTTCGACCTTTTTCTTAAATTAAGATGAAATGATCTTCATTAGGGTTAAAAGTGATGAAAAATTAATATCTTTAGATGTTGTTTCACTTTTTCCTAGTGTACCAGTTGAACTTGCTATTAATATTATTGAAGATAACTGGAGTAGATTTTCAGAATTCACTAACATGAATAAAAATTTATTTTTACGGATTCTTAGATTTTGTATAATTGATAGCAGATATTTTCAGTCAGATAATAAAATTTTTTCACAAAATAAAGGACTACCTATGGGATCCCCAGCTTCTCCCGTTGTAGCGGATATTGTTATGGAGAAGTTATTAGATTCATGTTTAGACAAATTGAGAAATAAACCTAAAATCTTAACTAAGTATGTAGATGATTTGTTTTGTATCATAAAAGGAGAAGAAGTTGATATGCTAATGTCAACTTTAAATTCGTTTGACCCCTGCATTAAATTTACAATTGAGACAGAATCAAACAACAGAATTTCATACTTAGATACATTAGTTTTAAGAAAAGATAATAGTTTTTTAACAGATTGGTATCAGAAACCAACGTCTTCTGGAAGAATAATTAATTATTACTCAAAACATCCAAAGAGAGTAATAATAAATACCGCAAAAAATCTTGTAGACAGAGTATTTAATATTAGTGATATTAGATTCCATAGGAAGAATAAAAAAGTACTTAAAAATATATTAATTGAAAACAGTTTTCCTAAGGACCTTGTTTGCAAATTAATTAGACAATATGATAGCAGAAATAGATCAGATGTTAGTGTAGAAACAAAAATTTATAAATCGTTAGCGTATGTACCTGGAATGTCTGAAAGGTTACAGAATTCTAGTATATTTGATAAGAGGAGATATAAAATGGCACACAAGATTTATAAAACAGTTGGAGGATTATTTAGTAAAACAAAAGATAGAATTAGTAAGCTAGATAAGTCGAATTTAGTGTACAAAATACCTTATAGGGGTAATGATAGTGAACAATGTGACAAGGTATATATAGGAACAACGAAGAATAAATTGAAGACTAGATTAGCAGGACATAAGACAGATCAGAAATATAGAAATATTAATTCGTCTCAGAAGACTGCTTTGTCTATTCATTGTCGGGATTTAAATCATAACCCAGATTTTAATAGTGTTTCCATATTGAATACAGAAAATAATTATAGGAAACGTTATATGTTTGAGATGCTGCAGATAATTAATGTACCATTAGCAAATAGAATTAATTTTAGAAAAGATACTGAGAGTTTAGCTCAGAATTATAGGCATCTAATTTATAAAAATAAAGTAATAAATTAGCATATTAAGAAATCTATTATTATGTTAATTACATTATGTTAAAAATGGTTTTTGTGTATTTTAATTTTTTGTGACACTTTATGTTGAATGTATTTATGTATGTATGTTAATATTATTTTCATTTCCTTTCAAATAATTTATAAACAAAAAAATCAAAAATATTCCTGAAGAAGTCTTCCGAAGGAAGACGAAATATTGAATCAAAAAAACACATTTTTTAAAAAAATTTTATAAAAAAGACCTCAAGCTTGAAGATCATTTCATCTTAAAAAAATTTTTTTTTTAATTTTTAAAAATCGCTTAGGCTACGTTAAAAGTGCGTCAAATTCAACCCAAAAAACCTGTTATTTTTGAATTTGTGAGATGTCATATTTTCATCGAAATTTCATCAAATCCATCTTATTACCTGGGCTTAAAACGACACAAATTATGTAAAAAATAATAAAAAAATTATTTTTCAAAATTTTAAAAAATCGCTTAGGCTACGTTAAAAGTGCGTCAAATTCAACCCAAAAAACATGTTATTTTTGAATTTGTGAGATGTCATATTTTCATCGAAATTTCATCAAATCCATCCTATTACCTAGGCTAAAAATGTCACAAATTATGTAAAAAATGTTTAAAATGTTTTTTAAAAATTTTTAAAAATTGCTTAGGCTACGTTAAAAGTGCTTCAAATTCAACCCAAAAAACATGTTATTTTTGAATTTGTGAGATGTCATATTTTCATCGCATTTTCAGCAACTTCATCCCATTACCTAGGCTTAAAACTACACAAGTTATGTCAAAAATTTAAAAAATTTTTTTTTTAAATTTTTAAAAATTGCTTAAGCTACGTTAAAATTGCGTCAAATTTAACCCAAAAAACCTGTTATTTTTGAATTTGTGAGATGTCATATTTTCATCGAAATTTTATCAAATCCATCCCATCACCTAAGCTTAAAACGACATAAATTATGTAAAAAAATGTTAAAATTTTTTTTCAAAATATTAAAAATCGCTTAGGCTACGTTAAAAGTGTGTCAAATTCAACCCAAAAAACATGTTATTTTTGAATTTGTGAGATGTCATATTTTCATCGAAATTTCATCAAATCCATCCCATCACCTAAGCTTAAAACGACACAAATTATGTAAAAAATGTTTAAAATATTTTTTCAAAAATTTTAAAAATCGCTTAGGCTACGCTAAAATTGTGTCAAATTCGACCCAAAAAACATGTTATTTTTGAATTTGTGAGATGTCATATTTTCATCGCAATTTCAGCAATTTCTTCCCATTACCTATGCTTAAAACTACACAAGTTATGTTAAAAATTTAAAATTTTTTTTTTTAAATTTTTAAAAATCGCTTAGGCTACGTTAAAATTGCGTCAAATTTAACCCAAAAAATCTGTTATTTTTGAATTTGTGAGATGTCATATTTTCATCGAAATTTCATCAAATCCATCCCATCACCTAAGCTTAAAACGACACAAATTATGTAAAAAAATGTTAAAAATTTTTTTTCAAAATATTAAAAATCGCTTAGGCAACGTTAAAAGTGCGTCAAATTCAAGCCAAAAAACATGTTATTTTTGAATTTGTGAGATGTCATATTTTCATTGAAATTTTATTAAATCCATCCCATCACCTAAGCTTAAAACGACACAAATTATGTAAAAAAATGTTAAAAATTTTTTTCCAACATTTTTAAAAATCGCTTCGGCTACGTTAAAAGTGAGTCAAATTCAACCCAAAAACCATGTTATTTTTTAATTTGTGAGATGTCATATTTTCATCGCAATTTCAGCAACTTCATCCCATTACCATTATGTCAAAAATTAAAAAAAAAATTTTTTCTTTATCCTAATTTTTCGACCTTTTTCTTAAATTAAGATGAAATGATCTTCATTAGGGTTAAAAGTGATGAAAAATTAATATCTTTAGATGTTGTTTCACTTTTTCCTAGTGTACCAGTTGAACTTGCTATTAATATTATTGAAGATAACTGGAGCAGATTTTCAGAATTCACTAACATGAATAAAAATTTATTTTTACGGATTCTTAGATTTTGTATAATTGATAGCAGATATTTTCAGTCAGATAATAAAATTTTTTCACAAAATAAAGGACTACCTATGGGATCCCCAGCTTCTCCCGTTGTAGCGGATATTGTTATGGAGAAGTTATTAGATTCATGTTTAGACAAATTGAGAAATAAACCTAAAATCTTAACTAAGTATGTAGATGATTTGTTTTGTATCATAAAAGGAGAAGAAGTTGATATGCTAATGTCAACTTTAAATTCGTTTGACCCCTGCATTAAATTTACAATTGAGACAGAATCAAACAACAGAATTTCATACTTAGATACATTAGTTTTAAGAAAAGATAATAGTTTTTTAACAGATTGGTATCAGAAACCAACGTCTTCTGGAAGAATAATTAATTATTACTCAAAACATCCAAAGAGAGTAATAATAAATACCGCAAAAAACCTTGTAGACAGAGTATTTAATATTAGTGATATTAGATTCCATAGGAAGAATAAAAAAGTACTTAAAAATATATTAATTGAAAACAGTTTTCCTAAGGACCTTGTTTGCAAATTAATTAGACAATATGATAGCAGAAATAGATCAGATGTTAGTGTAGAAACAAAAATTTATAAATCGTTAGCGTATGTACCTGGAATGTCTGAAAGGTTACAGAATTCTAGTATATTTGATAAGAGGAGATATAAAATGGCACACAAGATTTATAAAACAGTTGGAGGATTATTTAGTAAAACAAAAGATAGAATTAGTAAGCTAGATAAGTCGAATTTAGTGTACAAAATACCTTATAGGGGTAATGATAGTGAACAATGTGACAAGGTATATATAGGAACAACGAAGAATAAATTGAAGACTAGATTAGCAGGACATAAGACAGATCAGAAATATAGAAATATTAATTCGTCTCAGAAGACTGCTTTGTCTATTCATTGTCGGGATTTAAATCATAACCCAGATTTTAATAGTGTTTCCATATTGAATACAGAAAATAATTATAGGAAACGTTATATGTTTGAGATGCTGCAGATAATTAATGTACCATTAGCAAATAGAATTAATTTTAGAAAAGATACTGAGAGTTTAGTTCAGAATTATAGGCATCTAATTTATAAAAATAAAGTAATAAATTAGCATATTAAGAAATCTATTATTATGTTAATTACATTATGTTAAAAATGGTTTTTGTGTATTTTAATTTTTTGTGACACTTTATGTTGAATGTATTTATGTATGTATGTTAATATTATTTTCATTTCCTTTCAAATAATTTATAAACAAAAAAATCAAAAATATTCCTGAAGAAGTCTTCCGAAGGAAGACGAAATATTGAATCAAAAAAACACATTTTTTAAAAAAATTTTATAAAAAAGACCTCAAGCTTGAAGATCATTTCATCTTAAAAAAATTTTTTTTTTAATTTTTAAAAATCGCTTAGACTACGTTAAAAGTGCGTCAAATTCAACCCAAAAAACCTGTTATTTTTGAATTTGTGAGATGTCATATTTTCATCGAAATTTCATCAAATCCATCCCATCACCTAAGCTTAAAACGACACAATTTATATAAAAAATGTTTACAACTTTTTTTCAAAATTTTTAAAAATCGGTTAGGCTATTTTAAAATTGCGTCAAATTTAACCCAAAAAACCTGTTATTTTTGAATTTGTGAGATGTCATATATTCATCGCAATTCCAGCAAATCCATCCCATCACCTAAGCTTAAAACGACACAAATTAGGTAAAAAAATGTTAAAAATTTTTTTCAAAATTTTTAAAAATCGCTTAGGCTACGTTAAAAGTGTGTCAAATTCAACCCAAAAAACATGTTATTTTTTAATTTGTGAGATGTCATATTTTCATCGAAATTTCATCAAATCCATCTTATTACCTGGGCTTAAAACGACACAAATTATGTAAAAAATAATAAAAAAATTATTTTTCAAAATTTTAAAAAATCGCTTAGGCTACGTTAAAAGTGCGTCAAATTCAACCCAAAAAACATGTTATTTTTGAATTTGTGAGATGTCATATTTTCATCGAAATTTCATCAAATCCATCCTATTACCTAGGCTAAAAATGTCACAAATTATGTAAAAAATGTTTAAAATGTTTTTTAAAAATTTTTAAAAATTGCTTAGGCTACGTTAAAAGTGCTTCAAATTCAACCCAAAAAACATGTTATTTTTGAATTTGTGAGATGTCATATTTTCATCGCATTTTCAGCAACTTCATCCCATTACCTAGGCTTAAAACTACACAAGTTATGTCAAAAATTTAAAAAAATTTTTTTTTAAATTTTTAAAAATTGCTTAAGCTACGTTAAAATTGCGTCAAATTTAACCCAAAAAACCTGTTATTTTTGAATTTGTGAGATGTCATATTCTCATCGAAATTTTATCAAATCCATCCCATCACCTAAGCTTAAAACGACATAAATTATGTAAAAAAATTTTAAAATTTTTTTTCAAAATATTAAAAATCGCTTAGGCTACGTTAAAAGTGTGTCAAATTCAACCCAAAAAACATGTTATTTTTGAATTTGTGAGATGTCATATTTTCATCGCATTTTCAGCAACTTCATCCCATTACCTAGGCTTAAAACTACACAAGTTATGTAAAAAAATGTTAAAAATTTTTTTCCAACATTTTTAAAAATCGCTTCGGCTACGTTAAAAGTGAGTCAAATTCAACCCAAAAACCATGTTATTTTTTAATTTGTGAGATGTCATATTTTCATCGCAATTTCAGCAACTTCATCCCATTACCATTATGTCAAAAATTAAAAAAAAAATTTTTTCTTTATCCTAATTTTTCGACCTTTTTCTTAAATTAAGATGAAATGATCTTCATTAGGGTTAAAAGTGATGAAAAATTAATATCTTTAGATGTTGTTTCACTTTTTCCTAGTGTACCAGTTGAACTTGCTATTAATATTATTGAAGATAACTGGAGCAGATTTTCAGAATTCACTAACATGAATAAAAATTTATTTTTACGGATTCTTAGATTTTGTATAATTGATAGCAGATATTTTCAGTCAGATAATAAAATTTTTTCACAAAATAAAGGACTACCTATGGGATCCCCAGCTTCTCCCGTTGTAGCGGATATTGTTATGGAGAAGTTATTAGATTCATGTTTAGACAAATTGAGAAATAAACCTAAAATCTTAACTAAGTATGTAGATGATTTGTTTTGTATCATAAAAGGAGAAGAAGTTGATATGCTAATGTCAACTTTAAATTCGTTTGACCCCTGCATTAAATTTACAATTGAGACAGAATCAAACAACAGAATTTCATACTTAGATACATTAGTTTTAAGAAAAGATAATAGTTTTTTAACAGATTGGTATCAGAAACCAACGTCTTCTGGAAGAATAATTAATTATTACTCAAAACATCCAAAGAGAGTAATAATAAATACCGCAAAAAATCTTGTAGACAGAGTATTTAATATTAGTGATATTAGATTCCATAGGAAGAATAAAAAAGTACTTAAAAATATATTAATTGAAAACAGTTTTCCTAAGGACCTTGTTTGCAAATTAATTAGACAATATGATAGCAGAAATAGATCAGATGTTAGTGTAGAAACAAAAATTTATAAATCGTTAGCGTATGTACCTGGAATGTCTGAAAGGTTACAGAATTCTAGTATATTTGATAAGAGGAGATATAAAATGGCACACAAGATTTATAAAACAGTTGGAGGATTATTTAGTAAAACAAAAGATAGAATTAGTAAGCTAGATAAGTCGAATTTAGTGTACAAAATACCTTATAGGGGTAATGATAGTGAACAATGTGACAAGGTATATATAGGAACAACGAAGAATAAATTGAAGACTAGATTAGCAGGACATAAGACAGATCAGAAATATAGAAATATTAATTCGTCTCAGAAGACTGCTTTGTCTATTCATTGTCGGGATTTAAATCATAACCCAGATTTTAATAGTGTTTCCATATTGAATACAGAAAATAATTATAGGAAACGTTATATGTTTGAGATGCTGCAGATAATTAATGTACCATTAGCAAATAGAATTAATTTTAGAAAAGATACTGAGAGTTTAGCTCAGAATTATAGGCATCTAATTTATAAAAATAAAGTAATAAATTAGCATATTAAGAAATCTATTATTATGTTAATTACATTATGTTAAAAATGGTTTTTGTGTATTTTAATTTTTTGTGACACTTTATGTTGAATGTATTTATGTATGTATGTTAATATTATTTTCATTTCCTTTCAAATAATTTATAAACAAAAAAATCAAAAATATTCCTGAAGAAGTCTTCCGAAGGAAGACGAAATATTGAATCAAAAAAACACATTTTTTAAAAAAATTTTATAAAAAAGACCTCAAGCTTGAAGATCATTTCATCTTAAAAAAATTTTTTTTTTAATTTTTAAAAATCGCTTAGGCTACGTTAAAAGTGCGTCAAATTCAACCCAAAAAACCTGTTATTTTTGAATTTGTGAGATGTCATATTTTCATCGAAATTTCATCAAATCCATCCCATCACCTAAGCTTAAAACGACACAATTTATGTAAAAAATGTTTACAACTTTTTTTCAAAATTTTTAAAAATCGGTTAGGCTATTTTAAAATTGCGTCAAATTTAACCCAAAAAACCTGTTATTTTTGAATTTGTGAGATGTCATATATTCATCGCAATTCCAGCAAATCCATCCCATCACCTAAGCTTAAAACGACACAAATTAGGTAAAAAAATGTTAAAAATTTTTTTCAAAATTTTTAAAAATCGCTTAGGCTACGTTAAAAGTGTGTCAAATTCAACCCAAAAAACATGTTATTTTTTAATTTGTGAGATGTCATATTTTCATCGAAATTTCATCAAATCCATCTTATTACCTGGGCTTAAAACGACACAAATTATGTAAAAAATAATAAAAAAATTATTTTTCAAAATTTTAAAAAATCGCTTAGGCTACGTTAAAAGTGCGTCAAATTCAACCCAAAAAACATGTTATTTTTGAATTTGTGAGATGTCATATTTTCATCGAAATTTCATCAAATCCATCCTATTACCTAGGCTAAAAATGTCACAAATTATGTAAAAAATGTTTAAAATGTTTTTTAAAAATTTTTAAAAATTGCTTAGGCTACGTTAAAAGTGCTTCAAATTCAACCCAAAAAACATGTTATTTTTGAATTTGTGAGATGTCATATTTTCATCGCATTTTCAGCAACTTCATCCCATTACCTAGGCTTAAAACTACACAAGTTATGTCAAAAATTTAAAAAAATTTTTTTTTAAATTTTTAAAAATTGCTTAAGCTACGTTAAAATTGCGTCAAATTTAACCCAAAAAACCTGTTATTTTTGAATTTGTGAGATGTCATATTTTCATCGAAATTTTATCAAATCCATCCCATCACCTAAGCTTAAAACGACATAAATTATGTAAAAAAATGTTAAAATTTTTTTTCAAAATATTAAAAATCGCTTAGGCTACGTTAAAAGTGTGTCAAATTCAACCCAAAAAACATGTTATTTTTGAATTTGTGAGATGTCATATTTTCATCGCATTTTCAGCAACCTCATCCCATTACCTAGGCTTAAAACTACACAAGTTATGTAAAAAAATTTTAAAATTTTTTTTCAAAATTTTTAAAAATCGCTTAGGCTACGTTAAAAGTGCGTCAAATTCAACCCAAAAAACATTTTATTTTTGAATTTATGAGATGTCATATTTTCATCGAAATTTCATGAAATCCATCCTATTACCTAGGCTAAAAATGACACAAATTATGTAAAAAATGTTTAAAATGTTTTTTAAAAATTTTTAAAAATCGCTTAGGCTACGTTAAAATTGCGTCAAATTGAACCCAAAAAACCTGTTATTTTTGAATTTGTGAGAAGTCATATTTTCATCGAAATTTCATCAAATCCATCCCATCACCTAAGCTTAAAACGACACAAATTATGTAAAAAAATGTAAAAAATTTTTTTTCAAAATTTTTAAAAATCGCTTCGGCCACGTTAAAAGTGCGTCAAATTCAACCGAAAAAACATGTTATTTTTGAATTTGTGAGATGTCATATTTTCATCGCATTTTCAGCAACTTCATCCCATTACCTAGGCTTAAAACTACACAAGTTATGTAAAAAAATTTTAAAATTTTTTTTCAAAATTTTTAAAAATCGCTTAGGCTACGTTAAAAGTGCGTCAAATTCAACCCAAAAAACATGTTATTTTTGAATTTGTGAGATGTCATATTTTTATCGAAATTTCGTGAAATCCATCCTATTACCTAGGCTAAAAATGACACAAATTATGTAAAAAATGTTTAAAATGTTTTTTAAAAATTTTTAAAAATCGCTTAGGCTACGTTAAAAGTGCTTCAAATTCAATCCAAAAAACATGTTATTTTTGAATTTGTGAGATGTCATATTTTCATCGCAATTTCAGCAATTTCTTCCCAATACCTAGGCATAAACTACACAAGTTATTTCAAAAATTTAAAAATTTTTTTTTCAAAATTTTTAAAAATCGCTTAGGCTACGTTAAAATTGAGTCAAATTCAACCCAAAAAACATGTTATTTTTGAATTTGTGAGATGTCATATTTTCATCGAAATTTCATCAAATCCATCTTATTACCTGGGCTTAAAATGACACAAATTATGTAAAAAATGTTTACAATTTTTTTTTTCAAAATTTTTAAAAATCGCTTAGGCTACGTTAAAAGTGCGTTAAATTAAATCCAAAAAACATGTTGTTTTTGAATTTGTGAGATGTCATATTTTCATCGAAATTTCATCAAATCCATCCTATTACCTAGGCTAAAAATGACACAAATTATGTAAAAAATGTTTAAAATGTTTTTTAAAAATTTTTAAAAATCGCTTAGGCTACGTTAAAAGTGCGTCAAATTCAACCCAAAAAACATGTTAATTTGGAATTTGTGAGATGTCATATTTTCATCGAAATTTCATCAAATCCATATCATCACCTAAGCTTAAAACGACACAAATTATGTAAAACAATGTTAAAAATTTTTTTCAAAATTTTTAAAAATCGCTTAGGCTACGTTAAAAGTGCGTTAAATTCAACCCAAAAAACATGTTGTTTTTGAATTTGTGAGATGTCATATTTTCATCGAAATTTCATCAAATCCATCCTATTACCTAGGCTAAAAATGACACAAATTATGTAAAAAATGTTTAAAATGTTTTTTAAAAATTTTTAAAAATCGCTTAGGCTACGTTAAAAGTGCGTCAAATTCAACCCAAAAAACATGTTATTTTTGAATTTGTGAGATGTCATATTTTCATCGAAATTTCATCAAATCCATCCTATTACCTAGGCTTAAAACTACACACCTTATGTCAAAAATTAAAAAATTTTTTTTTTTTAATTTTTAAAAATCGCTTAGGCTACGTTAAAAGTGCGTCAAATTAAACCCAAAAAACATGTTATTTTTGAATTTGTGAGATGTCATAAATATGACATTTCATCAAATAAAATAAATAAATATGAAATTTCATCAAATCCATCTTATTACCTAGGCTTAAAATGACACAAATTATGTAAAAAATGTTAAAAAATTTTTTTTCTAAATTTTTAAAATCGCTTGGGCTACGTAAAAATGCATCAAATTCAACCCAAAAAAACATGTTATTTTTGAATTTTTGAGATGTCATATTTTCATCGCAATTTCATTAAATCCATCATATTACCTAGGCTTAAAACTACACAAGTTATGTCAAAAATTTTTATTTTTTTTTTATTTTTTTTAATTTTTAAAAATCGCTTAGGCTACGTTAAAAGTGCGTCAAATTCAACCCAAAAAACATGTTATTTTTGAATTTGTGAGATGTCATATTTTCATCGCAATTTCAGCAACTTCATCCTATTACCTAGGCCTAAAACTACACAACTTATGTCAAAAATTAAAAAATTTTTTTTGTTTTAATTTTTAAAAATCGCTTAGGCTACGTTAAAAGTGCGTCAAATTAAACCCAAAAAACATGTTATTTTTGAATTTGTGAGATGTCATATTTTCATCGAAATTTTATCAAATCCATCATATTACCTAGGCTTAAAACTACACAAGTTATGTCAAAAATTTTTATTTTTTTTTATATTTTTTTTAATTTTTAAAAATCGCTTAGGCTACGTTAAAAGTGCATCAAATTCAACCCAAAAAACCTGTTATTTTTGAATTTGTGAGATGTCATATTTTCATCGAAATTTCATCAAATCCATCCCATCACCTAAGCTTAAAACGGCACAAATTATGTAAAAAAATGTAAAAAACTTTTTTTCAAAATTTTTAAAAATCGCTTCGGCTACGTTAAAAGTGCGTCAAATTGAACCGAAAAAACATGTTTTTTTTGAATTTGTGAGATGTCATATTTTCATCGCATTTTCAGCAACTTCATCCCATTACCTAGGCTTAAAACTACACAAGTTATGTAAAAAAATTTTAAAATTTTTTTTCAAAATTTTTAAAAATCGCTTAGGCTACGTTAAAAGTGCGTCAAATTCAACCCAAAAAACATGTTATTTTTGAATATGTGAGATGTCATATTTTCATCGAAATTTCATCAAATCCATCATATTACGTAGGCTTAAAACGACACGGATTATGTAAAAAATGTTAACAACATTTTTTTTTTAATTTTTAAAAATTGGTTAGGCTACGTTAAAATTGCGTCAAATTTAACCCAAAAAACCTGTTATTTTTGAATTTGTGAGATGTCATATTTTCATCGAAATTTCATCAAATCCATCCCATCACCTAAGCTTAAAACGACACAAATCATGTAAAAAAATATTAAAAATTTTTTTAAAATTTTTAAAAATCGCTTAGGCTACGTTAAAAGTGAGACAAATTCAACCCAAAAACCATGTTAATTTTGAATTTGTGAGATGTCATATTTTCATCGAAATTTCATCAAATCCATCCCATCACCTAGGCCTAAAACCACACAAATTATGTAAAAAAATGTTAAAAATTTTTTTAAAATTTTTAAAAATCGCTTAGGCTACGTTAAAAGTGCATCAAATTCAACCCAAAAACATGTTATTTTTGAATTTTTGAGATGTCATATTTTCATCGCAATTTCAGCAACTTCATCCCATTCCCCAGGCTTAAAACTACACAAGTTATGTCAAAAATTTTTAAAATTTTTATTCAAAATTTTTAAAAATCGTTTAGGTTACGTTAAAAGTGCGTCAAATTCAACCCAAAAACATGTTATTTTT
The DNA here is from genome assembly GCA_914767995.1 of Thecocarcelia acutangulata. Lineage (NCBI taxonomy): Eukaryota > Metazoa > Arthropoda > Insecta > Diptera > Tachinidae > Thecocarcelia > Thecocarcelia acutangulata. Next base: position 60,523,642 of record OU612096.1, on the reverse strand, counting down.
GAATCTGTGAGATGTCATATTTTCATCGAAATTTCATCAAATCCATCCTATTACCTAGGCTTAAAACGACACAAATTATGTAAAAAATATTTAAAATTTTTTTTCAAAATTTTTAAAAATCGCTAAGGCTACGTTAAAAGTGCGTCAAATTCAACCCAAAAACATGTTATTTTTGAATTTGTGAGATGTCATATTTTCATCGCAATTTCAGCAAATTCATCCCACTACCTAGGCTTAAAACTACACAAGTTATGTAAAAAAATTTTAAGATTTTTTTTCAAAATTTTTAAAAATCGCTTAGGCTACGTTAAAAGTGCGTCAAATTCAACCCAAAAAACATGTTATTTTTGAATTTGTGAGATGTCATATTTTCATCGCAATTTCAGCAACTTCATCCCATTACCTAGGCTTAAAACTACACAAGTTATGTAAAAAATTTTTAAAATTTTTTTTCCAAATTTTTAAAAATCGCTTAGGCTACGTTAAAAAAGCGTCAAATTCAACCCAAAAAACATGTTATTTTTGAATTTGTGAGATGTCATATTTTCATCGCAATTTCAGCAAATTCATCCCATTACCTAGGCTTAAAACGACACAAGTTACTTCAGAAATTTTTTACATTTTTTTATTTTAATTTTTAAAAATCGCTTAGGCTACGTTAAAATTGCGTCAAATTCAACCCAAAAAACCTGTTATTTTTGAATTTGTGAGATGTCATATTTCCATCGAAATTTCATCAAATCCATCCCATCACCTAAACTTAAAACGACACAAATTATGTAAAAAATTTTAAAAATTTTTTTAAAAATTTTTAAAAAGCGCTTAGGCTACGTTAAAAGTGCGTCAAATTCAACCCAAGAAACATGTTATTTTTGAATTTGTGAGATGTCATATTTTCATCGAAATTTCATCAAATCCATCCCATCACCTAAGCTTAAAACGACACAAATTATGTAAAAAAATGTTAAAAACTTTTTTTAAAATTTTTAAAAATCGCTTAGGCTACGTTAAAAGTGGGTCAAATTCAACCCAAAAAACATGTTATTTTTAAATTTGTGAGATGTCATATTTTCATCGCAATTTCAGCAACTTCATCCCATTACCTAGGCTTAAAACTACACAAGTTATGTCAAAAAATGTTTAAATTTTTTTTCAAAATTTTTAAAAATCGCTTCGGCTACGTTAAAATTGCGTCAAATTCAACCCAAAAAATATGTTATTTTTGAATTTGTGAGATGTCGTATTTTCATCGAAATTTCATCAAATCCATCCTATTACCTAGGTTAAAAACGACACAAATTATGTAAAAAATGTTTACAATTTTTTTTCAAAATTTTTAAAAATCGCTTAGGCTACGTTAAAATTGCGTCAAATTCAACCCAAAAAACCTATTATTTTTGAATTTGTGAGATGTCATATTTCCATCGAAATTTCATCAAATCCATCCCATCACCTAAACTTAAAACGACACAAATTATGTAAAAAATTTTAAAAATTTTTTTAAAAATTTTTAAAAAGCGCTTAGGCTACGTTAAAAGTGCGTCAAATTCAACCCAAGAAACATGTTATTTTTGAATTTGTGAGATGTCATATTTTCATTGAAATTTCATCAAATCCATCCCATCACCTAATCTTAAAACGACACAAATTATGTAAAAAAATGTTAAAAACTTTTTTTAAAATTTTTAAAAATCGCTTAGGCTACGTTAAAAGTGGGTCAAATTCAACCCAAAAAACATGTTATTTTTAAATTTGTGAGATGTCATATTTTCATCGCAATTTCAGCAACTTCATCCCATTACCTAGGCTTAAAACTACACAAGTTATGTCAAAAAATTTTTAAAATTTTTTTTCCAAATTTTTAAAAATCGCTTAGGCTACGTTAAAAAAGCGTCAAATTCAACCCAAAAAACATGTTATTTTTGAATTTGTGAGATGTCATATTTTCATCGAAATTTCATCAAATCCATCCCATCACCTAAGCTTAAAACGACACAAATTATGTAAAAAAATGTTTAAAATTTTTTTTCAAAATTTTTAAAAATCGCTTAGGCTACGTTAAAAGTGCGTCAAATTCAACCCAAAAAACATGTTATTTTTGAATTTGTGAGATGTCATATTTTCATCGAAATTTCATCAAATCCATCCTTTTACCTAGGCTTAAAACGACGCAAATTATGTAAAAAAGGTTTAAAATTTTTTTTCAAAATTTTTAAAAATCGCTTAGGCTACGTTAAAATAGCGTCAAATTCAACCCAAAAAACATGTTATTTTTGAATTTGTGAGATGTCATATTTTCATCGCAATTTCAGCAATTTCTTCCCATTACCTAGGCTTAAAACTACACAAGTTATGTCAAAAATGTTTAAAATTTTTTTCAAAATTTTTAAAAATCGCTTAGGCTGCGTTAAAATTGCGTCAAATTCAACCCAAAAAACATGTTATTTTTTAATTTGTGAGATGTCAGATTTTCATCGCAATTTCAGCAACTTCATCCTATTACCTAGGCTTAAAACGACACAAATTATGTAAAAAATATTTAAAATTTTCAAAAATCGCTTAGGCTACGTTAAAATTGCATCAAATTTAACCCAAAAAACCTGTTATTTTTGAATTGTTGAGATGTCATATTTTCATCGAAATTTCATCAAATCCATCGCATCACCTAAGCTTAAAACGACACAAATTATGTAAAAAAATGTTAAAAATTTTTTTTAAAAATTTTTCAAAATCGCTTAGGCTACGTTAAAAGTGCGTCAAATTCAACCAAAAAAACATGTTATTTTTGAATTTGTGAGATGTCATATTTTCATCGCAATTTCAGCAAATTCATCCCATTACCTAGGCTTAAAACGACACAAATTGTGTAAAAAACTGTTAAAATTTGTTTTCAAAATTTTTTAAAATCGCTTAGGCTACGTTAAAAGTGCGTCAAATTCAACCCAAAAAACATGTTATTTTTGAATTTGTGAGGCGTCATATTTTCATCGCAATTTCAGCAACTTCATCCCATTATTACCTAGGCTTAAAACTACACAAGTTATGTCAAAAATTGTTAAAATTTGTTTTAAAAAATTTTTTAAAATCGCTTAGGCTACGTTAAAAGTGCGTCAAATTCAACCCAAAAAACATGTTATTTTTGAATTTGTGAGATGTCATATTTTCATCGCAATTTCAACAACTTCATCCATTACCTAGGCTTAAAACAACACAAGTTATGTAAAAAATTTTTTACATTTTTTTTCAAAATTTTTAAAAATCGCTTAGGCTACGTTAAAAGTGCGTCAAATTCAACCCAAAAAACATGTTGTTTTTGAATTTGTGAGATGTCATATTTTCATCGCAATTTCAGCAACTTCATCCATTACCTAGGCTTAAAACTACACAAGTTATGTCAAAAATTTTTAAAATTTTCTTTACAAATTTTTTAAAAATCGCTTAGGCTACGGTAAAAGTGCGTCAAATTCAACCCAAAAAACATGTTATTTTTGAATTTGTAAGATGTCATATTTTCATCGCAATTTCAGCAAATCCATCCCATTACCTAGGCTTAAAACGACACAAATTGTGTAAAAAATTTTTAAAATTTTTTTTCAAAATTTTTAAAAATCGCTTAGGCTACGTTAAAAGTGCGTCAAATTCAACCCAAAAAACATGTTATTTTTGAATTTGTGAGATGTCATATTTTCATCGCAATTTCAGTAACTTCATCCATTACCTAGGCTTAAAACTACACAAGTTATGTCAAAAAAATTTTTTCAAAATTTTTCAAAATCGCTTAGGCTACGTTAAAAGTGCGTCAAATTCAACCAAAAAAACATGTTATTTTTGAATTTGTGAGATGTCATATTTTCATCGCAATTTCAGCAAATTCATCCCATTACCTAGGCTTAAAACGACACAAATTGTGTAAAAAATTGTTAAAATTTGTTTTCAAAATTTTTAAAAATCGCTTAGGCTACGTTAAAAGTGCGTCAAATTCAACCCAAAAAACATGTTATTTTTGAATTTGTGAGGCGTCATATTTTCATCGCAATTTCAGCAACTTCATCCCATTATTACCTAGGCTTAAAACTACACAAGTTATGTCAAAAATTGTTAAAATTTGTTTTAAAAAATTTTTAAAATCGCTTAGGCTACGTTAAAAGTGCGTCAAATTCAACCCAAAAAACATGTTATTTTTGAATTTGTGAGATGTCATATTTTCATCGCAATTTCAACAACTTCATCCATTACCTAGGCTTAAAACAACACAAGTTATGTAAAAAATTTTTTACATTTTTTTTCAAAATTTTTAAAAATCGCTTAGGCTACGTTAAAAGTGCGTCAAATTCAACCCAAAAAACATGTTATTTTTGAATTTGTGAGATGTCATATTTTCATCGAAATTTCATCAAATCCATCCCATCAGCTAAGCTTAAAACGACGCAAATTATGTAAAAAATGTTAAAAATTTGTTTTCAAAATTTTTAAAAATCGCTTAGGTTACGTTAAAAGTGCGTCAAATTCAACCCAAAAAACATGTTATTTTTGAATTTGTGAGATGTCATATTTTCATCGAAATTTCATCAAATCCATCCCATCACCTAAGCTTAAAACGACACAAATTATGTAAAAAAATGTTTAAAATTTTTTTTCAAAATTTGTAAAAATCGCTTAGGCTACGTTAAAAGTGCGTCAAATTCAACCCAAAAAACATGTAATTTTTGAATTTGTGAGATGTCATATTTTCATCGAAATTTCATCAAATCCATCCTTTTACCTAGGCTTAAAACGACGCAAATTATGTAAAAAAGGTTTAAAATTTTTTTTCAAAATTTTTAAAAATCGCTTAGGCTACGTTAAAATAGCGTCAAATTCAACCCAAAAAACATGTTATTTTTGAATTTGTGAGATGTCATATTTTCATCGCAATTTCAGCAATTTCTTCCCATTACCTAGGCTTAAAACTACACAAGTTATGTCAAAAATGTTTAAAATTTTTTTCAAAATTTTTAAAAATCGCTTAAGCTGCGTTAAAATTGCGTCAAATTCAACCCAAAAAACATGTTATTTTTTAATTTGTGAGATGTCAGATTTTCATCGCAATTTCAGCAACTTCATCCTATTACCTAGGCTTAAAACGACACAAATTATGTAAAAAATATTTAAAATTTTCAAAAATCGCTTAGGCTACGTTAAAATTGCATCAAATTTAACCCAAAAAACCTGTTATTTTTGAATTGTTGAGATGTCATATTTTCATCGAAATTTCATCAAATCCATCGCATCACCTAAGCTTAAAACGACACAAATTATGTAAAAAAAATGTTAAAAATTTTTTTCAAAATTTTTCAAAATCGCTTAGGCTACGTTAAAAGTGCGTCAAATTCAACCAAAAAAACATGTTATTTTTGAATTTGTGAGATGTCATATTTTCATCGCAATTTCAGCAAATTCATCCCATTACCTAGGCTTAAAACGACACAAATTGTGTAAAAAACTGTTAAAATTTGTTTTCAAAATTTTTTAAAATCGCTTAGGCTACGTTAAAAGTGCGTCAAATTCAACCCAAAAAACATGTTATTTTTGAATTTGTGAGGCGTCATATTTTCATCGCAATTTCAGCAACTTCATCCCATTATTACCTAGGCTTAAAACTACACAAGTTATGTCAAAAATTGTTAAAATTTGTTTTAAAAAATTTTTTTAAAATCGCTTAGGCTACGTTAAAAGTGCGTCAAATTCAACCCAAAAAACATGTTATTTTTGAATTTGTGAGATGTCATATTTTCATCGCAATTTCAACAACTTCATCCATTACCTAGGCTTAAAACAACACAAGTTATGTAAAAAATTTTTTACATTTTTTTTTCAAAATTTTTAAAAATCGCTTAGGCTACGTTAAAAGTGCGTCAAATTCAACCCAAAAAACATGTTGTTTTTGAATTTGTGAGATGTCATATTTTCATCGCAATTTCAGCAACTTCATCCATTACCTAGGCTTAAAACTACACAAGTTATGTCAAAAATTTTTAAAATTTTCTTTTCAAATTTTTTAAAAATCGCTTAGGCTACGGTAAAAGTGCGTCAAATTCAACCCAAAAAACATGTTATTTTTGAATTTGTAAGATGTCATATTTTCATCGCAATTTCAGCAAATCCATCCCATTACCTAGGCTTAAAACGACACAAATTGTGTAAAAAATTTTTAAAATTTTTTTTCAAAATTTTTAAAAATCGCTTAGGCTACGTTAAAAGTGCGTCAAATTCAACCCAAAAAACATGTTATTTTTGAATTTGTGAGATGTCATATTTTCATCGCAATTTCAGTAACTTCATCCATTACCTAGGCTTAAAACTACACAAGTTATGTCAAAAAAATTTTTTCAAAATTTTTCAAAATCGCTTAGGCTACGTTAAAAGTGCGTCAAATTCAACCAAAAAAACATGTTATTTTTGAATTTGTGAGATGTCATATTTTCATCGCAATTTCAGCAAATTCATCCCATTACCTAGGCTTAAAACGACACAAATTGTGTAAAAAATTGTTAAAATTTGTTTTCAAAATTTTTAAAAATCGCTTAGGCTACGTTAAAAGTGCGTCAAATTCAACCCAAAAAACATGTTATTTTTGAATTTGTGAGGCGTCATATTTTCATCGCAATTTCAGCAACTTCATCCCATTATTACCTAGGCTTAAAACTACACAAGTTATGTCAAAAATTGTTAAAATTTGTTTTAAAAATTTTTTTAAAATCGCTTAGGCTACGTTAAAAGTGCGTCAAATTCAACCCAAAAAACATGTTATTTTTGAATTTGTGAGATGTCATATTTTCATCGCAATTTCAACAACTTCATCCATTACCTAGGCTTAAAACAACACAAGTTATGTAAAAAATTTTTTACATTTTTTTTCAAAATTTTTAAAAATCGCTTAGGCTACGTTAAAAGTGCTTCAAATTCAACCCAAAAAACATGTTATTTTTGAATTTGTGAGATGTCATATTTTCATCGCAATTTCAGCAACTTCATCCATTACCTAGGCTTAAAACTACACAAGTTATGTCAAAAATTTTTAAAATTTTTTTTCAAAATTTTTAAAAATCGCTTAGGCTACGGTAAAAGTGCGTCAAATTCAACCCAAAAAACATGTTATTTTTGAATTTGTAAGATGTCATATTTTCATCGCAATTTCAGCAAATCCATCCCATTACCTAGGCTTAAAACGACACAAATTGTGTAAAAAATTTTTAAAATTTTTTTTCAAAATTTTTAAAAATCGCTTAGGCTACGTTAAAAGAGCGTCAAATTCAACCCAAAAAACATGTTATTTTTGAATTTGTGAGATGTCATATTTTCATCGAAATTTCATCAAATCCATCTTATTACCTAGCCTTAAAACGACACAAATTATGTAAAAAATGTTAACAATTTTTTTTCAAAATTTTTAAAAATCGCTTAGGCTACGTTAAAAGAGCGTCAAATTCAACCCAAAAAACATGTTATTTTTGAATTTGTGAGATGTCATATTTTCATCGCAATTTCAGTAACTTCATCCATTACCTAGGCTTAAAACTACACAAGTTATGTCAAAAAAATTTTTTCAAAATTTTTAAAAATCGCTTAGGCTACGTTAAAAGTGCGTCAAATTCAACCCAAAAACATGTTATTTTTGAATTTGTGAGATGTCATATTTTCATCGAAATTTCATCAAATCCATCCTATTACCTAGGCTTAAAACGACACAAATTATGTAAAAAATGTTTAAATTTTTTTTTCAAAATTTTTAAAAATCGCTTAGGCTACGTTAAAAGAGCGTCAAATTCAACCCAAAAAACATGTTATTTTTGAATTTGTGAGATGTCATATTTTCATCGCAATTTCAGCAACTTCATTCCATTACCAAGGCTTAAAACTACACAAGTTATGTCAAAAATTTTGAAAATTTGTTTTCAAAATTTTTAAAAATCGCTTAGGCTGCGTGAAAATTGCGTCAAATTCAACCCAAAAAACATGGTTTTTTTGAATTTGTGAGATGTCATATTTTCATCGCAATTTCAGCAACTTCATCCTATTACCTAGGCTTAAAACGACACAAATTATGTAAAAAATGTTTAAAATTTTTAAAAATCGCTTAGGATACGTTAAAATTGCATCAAATTTAACCCAAAAAACCTGTTATTTTTGAATTGTTGAGATGTCATATTTTCATCGAAATTTCATCAAATCCAGCCCGTCACCTAAGCTTACAACGACACAAGTTATGTAAAAAAATGTTAAAAATTTTTCAAAATCGCTTAGGCTAAGTTAAAAGTGCGTCAAATTCAACCAAAAAAACATGTTATTTTTGAATTTGTGAGATGTCATATTTTCATCGCAATTTCAGCAAATTCATCCCTATACCTAGGCTTAAAACGACACAAATTGTGCAAAAAATTGTTAAAATTTTTTTTCAAAATTTGTAAAAATCGCTTAGGCTACGTTAAAAGTGCGTCAAATTCAACCCAAAAAACATGTTATTTTTGAATTTGTGAGACGTCATATTTTCATCGCAATTTCAGCAACTTCATCCTATTACCCAGGCTTAAAACTACACAAGTTAAGTCAAAAATTGTTAAAATTTGTTTAAAAAATTTTTAAAAATCGCTTAGGCTACGTTAAAAGTGCGTCAAATTCAACCCAAAAAACATGTTATTTTTGAATTTGTGAGATGTCATATTTTCATCGCAATTTCAGCAACTTCATTCATTACCTAGGCTTAAAACAACACAAGTTATGTCAAAAATTTTTAACATTTTTTTTCAAAATTTTTAAAAATCGCTTAGGTTACGTTAAAAGTGCGTCAAATTCAACCCAAAAAACAAGTTATTTTTGAATTTGTGAGATGTCATATTTTCATCGCAATTTCAGCAACTTCGTCCATTACCTAGGCTTAAAACTACACAAGTTATGTCAAAAATTTTTAAAATTTTTTTTCAAAATTTTTAAAAATCGCTTAGGCTACGTTAAAAGTGCGTCAAATTCAACCCCAAAAACATGTTATTTTTGTATTTGTGAGATGTCATATTTTCATCGCAATTTTAGCAAATTCATCCCATTACCTAGGCTTAAAACGACACAAGTTATGTCAAAAATTTTTTAACTTTTTTATTTTAATTTTTAAAAATCGCTTAGGCTACGTTAAAAGTGCGTCAAATTCAACCCAAAAAACATGTTATTTTTGAATTTATGAGATGTCATATTTTCATCGCAATTTTAGCAAATTCATCCTATTACCTAGGCTTAAAACGACACAAATTATGTAAAAAATATTTAAAATTTTCAAAAATCGCTTAGGCTACGTTAAAATTGCATCAAATTTAACCCAAAAAACCTGTTATTTTTGAATTGTTGAGATGTCATATTTTCATCGAAATTTCATCAAATCCATCCCATCACCTAAACTTAAAACGACACAAATTATGTAAAAAATTAAAAAAAATTTTTTCAAAATTTTTAAAAAGCGCTTAGGTTACGTTAAAAGAGCGTCAAATTCAACCCAAAAAACATGTTATTTTTGAATTTGTGAGATGTCATATTTTCATCGAAATTTCATCAAATCCATCTTATTACCTAGCCTTAAAACGACACAAATTATGTAAAAAATGTTAACAATTTTTTTTCAAAATTTTTAAAAATCGCTTAGGCTACGTTAAAAGAGCGTCAAATTAAACAAAAAAAACATGTTATTTTTGAATTTGTGAGATGTCATATTTTCATCGCAATTTCAGCAAATTCATCCCATTTCCTAGGCTTAAAACGACACAAATTGTGTGAAAAACTGTTAAAATTTGTTTTCAAAATTTTTTAAAATCGCTTAGGCTACGTTAAAAGTGCGTCAAATTCAACCCAAAAAAACATGTTATTTTTGAATTTGTGAGGCGTCATATTTTCATCGCAATTTCAGCAACTTCATCCCATTATTACCTAGGCTTAAAACTACACAAGTTATGTCAAAAATTGTTAAAATTTGTTTTAAAAAATTTTTTAAAATCGCTTAGGCTACGTTAAAAGTGCGTCAAATTCAACCCAAAAAACATGTTATTTTTGAATTTGTGAGATGTCATATTTTCATCGCAATTTCAACAACTTCATCCATTACCTAGGCTTAAAACTACACAAGTTATGTCAAAAATTTTTAAAATTTTCTTTACAAATTTTTTAAAAATCGCTTAGGCTACGGTAAAAGTGCGTCAAATTCAACCCAAAAAACATGTTATTTTTGAATTTGTAAGATGTCATATTTTCATCGCAATTTCAGCAAATCCATCCCATTACCTAGGCTTAAAACGACACAAATTGTGTAAAAAATTTTTAACATTTTTTTTCAAAATTTTTAAAAATCGCTTAGGCTACGTTAAAAGTGCGTCAAATTCAACCCAAAAAACATGTTATTTTTGAATTTGTGAGATGTCATATTTTCATCGCAATTTCAGCAAATCCATCCCATTACCTAGGCTTAAAACGACACAAATTGTGTAAAAAATTTTTAACATTTTTTTTCAAAATTTTTAAAAATCGCTTAGGCTACGTTAAAAGTGCGTCAAATTCAACCCAAAAAACATGTTATTTTTGAATTTGTGAGATGTCATATTTTCATCGCAATTTCAGTAACTTCATCCATTACCTAGGCTTAAAACTACACAAGTTATGTCAAAAAAATTTTTTAAAAATTTTTAAAAATCGCTTAGGCTACGTTAAAAGTGCGTCAAATTCAACCCAAAAAAACATGTTATTTTTGAATTTGTGAGATGTCATATTTTCATCGCAATTTCAGCAACTTCATCCCATTACCTAGGCTTAAAACGACACAAATTGTGTAAAAAATTGTTAAAATTTGTTTTCAAAATTTTTAAAATCGCTTAGGCTACGTTAAAAGTGCGTCAAATTCAACCCAAAAAACATGTTATTTTTGAATTTGTGAGGCGTCATATTTTCATCGCAATTTCAGCAACTTCATCCCATTATTACCTAGGCTTAAAACTACACAAGTTATGTCAAAAATTGTTAAAATTTGTTTTAAAAAATTTTTAAAATCGCTTAGGCTACGTTAAAAGTGCGTCAAATTCAACCCAAAAAACATGTTATTTTTGAATTTCTGAGATGTCATATTTTCATCGCAATTTCAACAACTTCATCCATTACCTAGGCTTAAAACAACACAAGTTATGTAAAAAATTTTTTACATTTTTTTTTCAAAATTTTTAAAAATCGCTTAGGCTACGTTAAAAGTGCGTCAAATTCAACCCAAAAAACATGTTATTTTTGAATTTGTGAGATGTCATATTTTCATCGAAATTTCATCAAATCCATCCCATCAGCTAAGCTTAAAACGACGCAAATTATGTAAAAAATGTTAAAAATTTGTTTTCAAAATTTTTAAAAATCGCTTAGGTTACGTTAAAAGTGCGTCAAATTCAACCCAAAAAACATGTTATTTTTGAATTTGTGAGATGTCATATTTTCATCGAAATTTCATCAAATCCATCCCATCACCTAAGCTTAAAACGACACAAATTATGTAAAAAAATGTTTAAAATTTTTTTTCAAAATTTTTAAAAATCGCTTAGGCTACGTTAAAAGTGCGTCAAATTCAACCCAAAAAACATGTAATTTTTGAATTTGTGAGATGTCATATTTTCATCGAAATTTCATCAAATCCATCCTTTTACCTAGGCTTAAAACGACGCAAATTATGTAAAAAAGGTTTAAAATTTTTTTTCAAAATTTTTTAAAAATCGCTTAGGCTACGTTAAAATAGCGTCAAATTCAACCCAAAAAACATGTTATTTTGAATTTGTGAGATGTCATATTTTCATCGCAATTTCAGCAATTTCTTCCCATTACCTAGGCTTAAAACTACACAAGTTATGTCAAAAATGTTTAAAATTTTTTTCAAAATTTTTAAAAATCGCTTAAGCTGCGTTAAAATTGCGTCAAATTCAACCCAAAAAAAACATGTTATTTTTTTAATTTGTGAGATGTCAGATTTTCATCGCAATTTCAGCAACTTCATCCTATTACCTAGGCTTAAAACGACACAAATTATGTAAAAAATATTTAAAATTTTCAAAAATCGCTTAGGCTACGTTAAAATTGCATCAAATTTAACCCAAAAAACCTGTTATTTTTGAATTGTTGAGATGTCATATTTTCATCGAAATTTCATCAAATCCATCGCATCACCTAAGCTTAAAACGACACAAATTATGTAAAAAAATGTTAAAAATTTTTTTCAAAATTTTTCAAAATCGCTTAGGCTACGTTAAAAGTGCGTCAAATTCAACCAAAAAAACATGTTATTTTTGAATTTGTGAGATGTCATATTTTCATCGCAATTTCAGCAAATTCATCCCATTACCTAGGCTTAAAACGACACAAATTGTGTAAAAAACTGTTAAAATTTGTTTTCAAAATTTTTTAAAATCGCTTAGGCTACGTTAAAAGTGCGTCAAATTCAACCCAAAAAACATGTTATTTTTGAATTTGTGAGGCGTCATATTTTCATCGCAATTTCAGCAACTTCATCCCATTATTACCTAGGCTTAAAACTACACAAGTTATGTCAAAAATTGTTAAAATTTGTTTTAAAAAATTTTTTTAAAATCGCTTAGGCTACGTTAAAAGTGCGTCAAATTCAACCCAAAAAACATGTTATTTTTGAATTTGTGAGATGTCATATTTTCATCGCAATTTCAACAACTTCATCCATTACCTAGGCTTAAAACAACACAAGTTATGTAAAAAATTTTTTACATTTTTTTTCAAAATTTTTAAAAATCGCTTAGGCTACGTTAAAAGTGCGTCAAATTCAACCCAAAAAACATGTTGTTTTTGAATTTGTGAGATGTCATATTTTCATCGCAATTTCAGCAACTTCATCCATTACCTAGGCTTAAAACTACACAAGTTATGTCAAAAATTTTTAAAATTTTCTTTTCAAATTTTTTAAAAATCGCTTAGGCTACGGTAAAAGTGCGTCAAATTCAACCCAAAAAACATGTTATTTTTGAATTTGTAAGATGTCATATTTTCATCGCAATTTCAGCAAATCCATCCCATTACCTAGGCTTAAAACGACACAAATTGTGTAAAAAATTTTTAAAATTTTTTTTCAAAATTTTTAAAAATCGCTTAGGCTACGTTAAAAGTGCGTCAAATTCAACCCAAAAAACATGTTATTTTTGAATTTGTGAGATGTCATATTTTCATCGCAATTTCAGTAACTTCATGCATTACCTAGGCTTAAAACTACACAAGTTATGTCAAAAAAATTTTTTCAAAATTTTTCAAAATCGCTTAGGCTACGTTAAAAGTGCGTCAAATTCAACCAAAAAAACATGTTATTTTTGAATTTGTGAGATGTCATATTTTCATCGCAATTTCAGCAAATTCATCCCATTACCTAGGCTTAAAACGACACAAATTGTGTAAAAAATTGTTAAAATTTGTTTTCAAAATTTTTAAAAATCGCTTAGGCTACGTTAAAAGTGCGTCAAATTCAACCCAAAAAACATGTTATTTTTGAATTTGTGAGGCGTCATATTTTCATCGCAATTTCAGCAACTTCATCCCATTATTACCTAGGCTTAAAACTACACAAGTTATGTCAAAAATTGTTAAAATTTGTTTTAAAAAATTTTTTAAAATCGCTTAGGCTACGTTAAAAGTGCGTCAAATTCAACCCAAAAAACATGTTATTTTTGAATTTGTGAGATGTCATATTTTCATCGCAATTTCAACAACTTCATCCATTACCTAGGCTTAAAACAACACAAGTTATGTAAAAAATTTTTTACATTTTTTTTCAAAATTTTTAAAAATCGCTTAGGCTACGTTAAAAGTGCGTCAAATTCAACCCAAAAAACATGTTATTTTTGAATTTGTGAGATGTCATATTTTCATCGCAATTTCAGCAACTTCATCCATTACCTAGGCTTAAAACTACACAAGTTATGTCAAAAATTTTTAAAATTTTCTTTTCAAAATTTTTAAAAATCGCTTAGGCTACGTTAAAAGTGCGTCAAATTCAACCCAAAAAACATGTTATTTTTGAATTTGTAAGATGTCATATTTTCATCGCAATTTCAGCAAATCCATCCCATTACCTAGGCTTAAAACGACACAAATTGTGTAAAAAATTTTTAAAATTTTTTTTCAAAATTTTTAAAAATCGCTTAGGCTACGTTAAAAGAGCGTCAAATTCAACCCAAAAAACATGTTATTTTTGAATTTGTGAGATGTCATATTTTCATCGAAATTTCATCAAATCCATCTTATTACCTAGCCTTAAAACGACACAAATTATGTAAAAAATGTTAACAATTTTTTTTCAAAATTTTTAAAAATCGCTTAGGCTACGTTAAAAGAGCGTCAAATTCAACCCAAAAAACATGTTATTTTTGAATTTGTGAGATGTCATATTTTCATCGCAATTTCAGTAACTTCATCCATTACCTAGGCTTAAAACTACACAAGTTATGTCAAAAAAATTTTTTCAAAATTTTTAAAAATCGCTTAGGCTACGTTAAAAGTGCGTCAAATTCAACCCAAAAACATGTTATTTTTGAATTTGTGAGATGTCATATTTTCATCGAAATTTCATCAAATCCATCCTATTACCTAGGCTTAAAACGACACAAATTATGTAAAAAATGTTAAAAATTTTTTTTCAAAATTTTTAAAAATCGCTTAGGCTACGTTAAAAGAGCGTCAAATTCAACCCAAAAAACATGTTATTTTTGAATTTGTGAGATGTCATATTTTCATCGCAATTTCAGCAACTTCATTCCATTACCTAGGCTTAAAACTACACAAGTTATGTCAAAAATTTTGAAAATTTGTTTTCAAAATTTTTAAAAATCGCTTAGGCTGCGTGAAAATTGCGTCAAATTCAACCCAAAAAACATGGTTTTTTTGAATTTGTGAGATGTCATATTTTCATCGCAATTTCAGCAACTTCATCCTATTACCTAGGCTTAAAACGACACAAATTATGTAAAAAATGTTTAAAATTTTTAAAAATCGCTTAGGATACGTTAAAATTGCATCAAATTTAACCCAAAAAACCTGTTATTTTTGAATTGTTGAGATGTCATATTTTCATCGAAATTTCATCAAATCCAGCCCGTCACCTAAGCTTACAACGACACAAGTTATGTAAAAAAATGTTAAAAATTTTTCAAAATCGCTTAGGCTAAGTTAAAAGTGCGTCAAATTCAACCAAAAAAACATGTTATTTTTGAATTTGTGAGATGTCATATTTTCATCGCAATTTCAGCAAATTCATCCCTATACCTAGGCTTAAAACGACACAAATTGTGCAAAAAATTGTTAAAATTTTTTTTCAAAATTTGTAAAAATCGCTTAGGCTACGTTAAAAGTGCGTCAAATTCAACCCAAAAAACATGTTATTTTTGAATTTGTGAGACGTCATATTTTCATCGCAATTTCAGCAACTTCATCCTATTACCCAGGCTTAAAACTACACAAGTTAAGTCAAAAATTGTTAAAATTTGTTTAAAAAATTTTTAAAAATCGCTTAGGCTACGTTAAAAGTGCGTCAAATTCAACCCAAAAAACATGTTATTTTTGAATTTGTGAGATGTCATATTTTCATCGCAATTTCAGCAACTTCATTCATTACCTAGGCTTAAAACAACACAAGTTATGTCAAAAATTTTTAACATTTTTTTTCAAAATTTTTAAAAATCGCTTAGGTTACGTTAAAAGTGCGTCAAATTCAACCCAAAAAACAAGTTATTTTTGAATTTGTGAGATGTCATATTTTCATCGCAATTTCAGCAACTTCGTCCATTACCTAGGCTTAAAACTACACAAGTTATGTCAAAAATTTTTAAAATTTTTTTTCAAAATTTTTAAAAATCGCTTAGGCTACGTTAAAAGTGCGTCAAATTCAACCCCAAAAACATGTTATTTTTGTATTTGTGAGATGTCATATTTTCATCGCAATTTTAGCAAATTCATCCCATTACCTAGGCTTAAAACGACACAAGTTATGTCAAAAATTTTTTAACTTTTTTATTTTAATTTTTAAAAATCGCTCAGGCTACGTTAAAATTGCGTCAAATTCAACCCAAAAAAACCTGTTATTTTTGAATTTGTGAGATGTCATATTTTCATCGAAATTTCATCAAATCCATCCCATCACCTAAACTTAAAACGACACAAATTATGTAAAAAATTAAAAAAAATTTTTTCAAAATTTTTAAAAAGCGCTTAGGCTACGTTAAAAGTGCGTTAAATTCAACCCAAAAAACATGTTATTTTTGAATTTGTGAGATGTCATATTTTCATCGAAATTTCGTCAAATCCATCCCATCACCTAAGCTTAAAACGACACAAATTTAGTAAAAAAATGTTAAAAACTTTTTTTAAAATTTTTAAAAAGCGCTTAGGCTACGTTAAAAGTGCGTCAAATTCAACCCAAAAAACATGTTATTTTTTAATTTGTGAGATGTCATATTTTCATCGAAATTTCATCAAATCCATCTTATTACCTAGGCTTAAAACGACACAAATTATGTAAAAAAATGTTAAAATTTTTTAAAAAAATTTTTAAAAATCGCTTAGGCTACGTTAAAAGTGCGTCAAATTCAACCCAAAAAACATGTTATTTTTGAATTTGTAAGATGTCATATTTTCTTCGAAATTTCATCAAATCCATCCCATCACCTAAGCTTAAAACGACACAAATTATGTAAAAAATATTTAAACTTTTTTTTCAAAATTTTTAAAAATCGCTTAGGCTACGTAAAAAGTGTGTCAAATTCAACCCAAAAAACATGTTATATTTGAAATTGTGAGATGTCATATTTTCATCGCAATTTCAGCAACTTCATCTCATTACCTAGGCTTAAAACTACACAAGTTATGTAAAAAATGTTTACAATTTTTTTTTCAAAATTTTTAAAAATCGCTTCGGCTACGTTAACAGTGCGTCAAATTCAACCCAAAAAACATTTTATTTTTGAATTTGTGAGATGTCATATTTTCAGCGCAATTTCAGCAACTTCATCCCATTACCTAGGCTTAAAACTACACAAGTTATGTCAAAAATTTTTAAAATTTTTTTTTCAAAATTTTTAAAAATCGCTTCGGCTTTGTTAAAAGTGCGTCAAATTCAACCCAAAAAACATATTATTTTTGAATTTGTGAGATGTCATATTTTCATCGCAATTTCATCAAATTTATCCCATTACCTAGGCTTAAAACTACACAAGTTATGTAAAAAATTTTTTAAATTGTTTTTTTTTAATTTTTAAAAGTCGCTTAGGCTACGTTAACCCAAAAAACATGTTATTTTTGAATATGTGAGATGTCATATTTTCATCGAAGTTTCATCAAATTCATCCCACTACGTAAGCTTAAAACTACGCAAATTATGTAAAAAATGTTTAAATTTTTTTTTTAATTTTTAAAAACCGTTTAGGCTACGTTAAAAATGCATCAAATTCAACCCAAAAAACATATTATTTTTGAATTTGTGAGATGTCATATTTTCATCGCAATTTCAGCAACTTCATCCCATTACCTAAGCTTAAAACTACATAAGTTATGTCAAAAATTTTTAAATTTTTTTTTCAAAATTTTTAAAAATCGCTTAGGCTACGTTAAAAGTGCGTCAAATTCAACCCAAAAAACATGTTATTTTTGAATTTGTGAGATGTCATATTTTCATCCCAATTTCAGCAACTTCATCCCATTACCTAGGCTTAAAACGACACAAATTATGTAAAAAAATGTAAAAATTTTTTTTCAAAATATTTAAAAATCGCTTAGGCTACGTTAAAAGTGCGTCAAATTCAACCCAAAAAAACATGTTATTTTTGAATTTGTGAGATGTCATATTTTCATCGAAATTTCATCAAATCCATCTTATTACCTAGCCTTAAAACGACACAAATTATGTAAAAAATGTTTAAAATTTTTTTTTTTTAATTTTTAAAAATCGCTTAGGCTACGTTAAAAGTGCGTCAAATTCAACCCAAAAAACATGTTATTATTGAATTTGTGAGATGTCATATTTTCATCGCAATTTCAGCAACTTCATCCCATTACCTAGGCTTAAAACTACACAAGTTATGTCAAAAATTTTTTAAATTTTTTTTCAAAATTTTTAAAAATCGCTTAGGCTACGTTAAAAGTGCGTCAAATTCAACCCAAAAAATATGTTATTTTTAAATTTGTGAGATGTCATATTTTCATCGAAATTTCCTCAAATCCTTTCTATCACCTAAGCTCAAAACGACACAAATTATGTAAAAAATGTTTAAACTTTTGTTTCAAAATTTTTAAAAATCGCTTAGGCTACGTTAAAAGTGCGTCAAATTCAACCCAAAAAACATGTTATTTTTGAATTTGTGAGATGTCATATTTTCAACGAAATTTCATCAAATCCATCCCATCACCTAAGCTTAAAACGACACAAATTATGTAAAAAATGTTAAAAATTTTTCTTCAAAATGTTTAAAAATCGCTTAGGCTACGTTAAAAGTGCGTCAAATTCAACCCAAAAAACATGTTATTTTTAAATTTGTGAGATGTCATATTTTCATCGCAATTTCAGCAACTTCATCCCTTTACCTAGGCTTTAAACTACACAAGGTATGTCTAGAATTTTTAAAATTTTTTTTCAAAATTTTAAAAATCGCTTAGGCTACGTTAAAAGTGCGTCAAATTCAACCCAAAAAATATGTTATTTTTGAATTTTTGAGATGTCATATTTTCATCGAAATTTCATCAAATCCATCCCATTACCTAGGCTTAAAACTACACAAGTTATGTAAAAAATGTTTAAAATTTTTTTTCAAAATTTTTAAAAGTCGCTTCGGTTACGTTAAAATTGCGTCAAATTCAACCCAAAAAACATGTTATTTTTGAATTTGTGAGATGTCATATTTTCATCGAAATTTCATCAAATCCATCCTATTACCTAGGTTAAAAACGACACAAATTATGTAAAAAATGTTTACAATTTTTTTTCAAAATTTTTAAAAATCGCTTAGGCTACGTTAAAAGTGCGTCAAATTCAACCCAAAAAACATGTTATTTTTGAATTTGTGAGATGTCATATTTTCATCGAAGTTTCATCAAATCCATCCCATCACCTTAAAACGACACAAATTATGTAAAAAATGTTAAAAATTTTTTTTCAAAATTTTTAAAAATCGCTTAGGTTACGTTAAAAGTGCGTCAAATTCAACCCAAAAAATATGTTATTTTTGAATTTGTGAGATGTCATATTTTCATCCCAATTTCAGCAAATTCATCCCATTACCTAGGCTTAAAACTACACAAGTTATGTAAAAAATGTTTAAAATTTTTTTTCAAAATTTTTAAAAGTCGCTTCGGCTACGTTAAAAGTGCTTCAAATTCAACCCAAAAAACATGTTATTTTTGAATTTGTGAGATGTCATATTTTCATCGAAATTTCATCAAATCTATCCTATTACCTAGGTTAAAAACGACACAAATTATGTAAAAAACATTTACAATTTTTTTTTTTCAAAATTTTTAAAAATCGCTTAGGCTACGTTAAAATGCGTCAAATTCAACCCAAAAAACATGTTATTTTTGAATTTGTGAGATGTCATATTTTCACCGAAATTTCATCAAATCCATCCCATCACCTAAGCTTAAAACGACACAAATTATGAAAAAAATGTTCAAAATTTTTTTTCAAAATTTTTAAAAATCGCTTAGGCTACGTTAAAAGTGCGTCAAATTCAACCAAAAAAACATGTTATTTTTGAAATTGTGAGATGTCATATTTTCATCGCAATTTCAGCAACTTTATCCTATTACCTAGGTTTAAAACGACACAAATTATGTAAAAAAGTGTTAAAAATTTTTTTTCAAAATTTTTAAAAATCGCTTAGGCTACGTTAAAAGTGCATTAAATTCAACCCAAAAAACATGTTATTTTTGAATTTGTGAGATGTCATACTTTCATCGCAATTTCAGCAAATTCATCCCATTACGTAGGCTTAAAACTACACAAATTTTGTAAAATATGTTTAAAATTTTTAAAAATTGCTTAGGCTACGTTAAAAGTGCGTCAAATTCAACCCAAAAAACCTGGTATTTTTGAATTTGTGAGACGTCATATTTTCATCGCAATTTCAGCAACTTCATCCCATTACCTAGGCTTAAAACTACACAAGTTAAGTCAAAAATTGTTAAAATTTGTTTAAAAAATTTTTAAAAACCGCTTAGGCTACGTTAAAAGTGCGTCAAATTCAACCCAAAAAACATGTTATTTTTGAATTTGTGAGATGTCATATTTTCATCGCAATTTCAGCAACTTCATCCATTACCTAGGCTTAAAACAACACAAGTTATGTCAAAAATTTTTAACATTTTTTTTCAAAATTTTTAAAAATCGCTTAGGCTACGTTAAAAGTGCGTCAAATTCAACACAAAAAACATGTTATTTTTGAATTTGTGAGATGTCATATCTTCATCGCAATTTTAGCAAATTCATCCCATTACCTAGGCTTAAAACGACACAAGTTATGTCAAAAATTTTTTAACTTTTTTATTTTAATTTTTAAAAATCGCTCAGGCTACGTTAAAATTGCGTCAAATTCAACCCAAAAAACCTGTTATTTTTGAATTTGTGAGATGTCATATTTTCATCGAAATTTCATCAAATCCATCCCATCACCTAAACTTAAAACGACACAAATTATGTAAAAAAATTTTAAAAATTTTTTTTTCAAAATTTTTAAAAAGCGCTTAGGCTACGTTAAAAGTGCGTCAAATTCAACCCAAAAAACATGTTATTTTTGAATTTGTGAGATGTCATATTTTCATCGCAATTTCGTCAAATCCATCCCATCACCTAAGCTTAAAACGACACAAATTTAGTAAAAAAATGTTAAAAACTTTTTTTAAAATTTTTAAAAAGCGCTTAGGCTACGTTAAAAGTGCGTCAAATTCAACCCAAAAAACATGTTATTTTTGAATTGAGAGATGTCATATTTTCATCGAAAATTTCATCAAATCCACCCTATTACCTAAGCTTAAAACGACACAAATTATGTAAAAAATGTTTACAATTTTTTTTTTCAAAATTTTTAAAAATCGCTTAGGCTACGTTAAAAGTGCGTCAAATTCAACCCGAAAAACATGGTTTTTTTGAATTTGTGAGATGTCATATTTTCATCGCAATTTCAGCAACTTCATCCCATTACCTAGGCTTAAAACTACACAAGTTATGTCAAAAATTTTAAAATTGTTTTTTTTTTTTTAAGTTTTAAAAATCGCTTAGGCTACGTTAAAAGTGCGTCAAATTCAACCCAAAAAACATGTTATTTTTGAATTTGTGAGATGTCATATTTTCATCGAAATTTCATCAAATCCATCTTATTACCTAGGCTTAAAACGACACAAATTATGTAAAAAATGTTAAAAAATGTTTTTTCAAAATTTTTTAAATCGCTTAGGCTACGTTAAAATTCGTCAAATTCAACCCAAAAAAACATGTTATTTTTGAATTTGTGAGATGTCATATTTTCATCGCAATTTCAGCAAATTCATCCCATTACCTAGGCTTAAACGACACAAGTTATGTCAAAAAATTTTTAAATTTTTTTTCAAATTTTTAAAAATCGCTTAGGCTACATTAAAATTGCGTCAAATTCAACCCAAAAAACCTGTTATTTTTGAATTTGTGAGATGTCATATTTTCATCGAAATTTCATCAAATCCATCCCCTCACCTAAGCTTAAAACGACACAAATTATGTAAAAAAATGTTAAAATTTTTTTAAAAAATTTTTAAAATCGCTTAGGCTACGTTAAAAGTGCGTCAATTTCAACCCAAAAAACATGTTATTTTTGAATTTGTAAGATGTCATATTTTCTTCGAAATTTCATCAAATCCATCCCATCACCTAAGCTTAAAACGACACAAATTATGTAAAAAATGTTTAAACTTTTTTTTCAAAATTTTTAAAAATCGCTTAGGCTACGTAAAAATGTGTCAAATTCAACCCAAAAAACATGTTATTTTTGAAATTGTGAGATGTCATATTTCATCGCAATTTCAGCAACTTCATCTCATTACCTAGGCTTAAAACTACACAAGTTATATAAAAAATGTTTACAATTTTTTTTCAAAATTTTTAAAAATCGCTTCGGCTACGTTAACAGTGCGTCAAATTCAACCCAAAAAACATGTTATTTTTGAATTTGTGAGATGTCATATTTTCAGCGCAATTTCAGCAACTTCATGCCATTACCTAGGCTTAAAACTACACAAGTTATGTCAAAAATTTTTAAAATTTTTCTTTCAAAATTTTTAAAAATCGCTTCGGCTACGTTAAAAGTGCGTCAAATTCAACCCAAAAAACATATTATTTTTGAATTTGTGAGATGTCATATTTTCATCGCAATTTCATCAAATTTATCCCATTACCTAGGCTTAAAACTACACAAGTTATGTAAAAAAATTTTTAAATTGTTTTTTTTTAATTTTTAAAAACCGCTTAGGCTACGTTAAAAGTGCGTCAAACTTAACCCAAAAAACATGTTATTTTTGAATATGTGAGATGTCATATTTTCATCGAAATTTCATCAAATTCATCCCATTACGTAAGCTTAAAACTACGCAAATTATGTAAAAAATGTTAAAATTTTTTTTTTAATTTTTAAAAACCGTTTAGGCTACGTTAAAAATGCATTAAATTCAACCCAAAAAACATGTTATTTTTGAATTTGTGAGATGTCATATTTTCATCGCAATTTCAGCAACTTCATCCCATTACCTAAGCTTAAAACTACATAAGTTATGTCAAAAATTTTTAAATTTTTTTTTCAAAATTTTTAAAAATCGCTTAGGCTACGTTAAAAGTGCGTCAAATTCAACCCAAAAAACATGTTATTTTTGAATTTGTGAGATGTCATATTTTCATCGCAATTTCAGCAAATCCATCCCATCACCTAAGCTTAAAACTACACAAGTTATGTCAAAAATTTTTTAAATTTTTTTTCAAAATTTTTAAAAATCGCTTAGGCTACGTTAAAAGTGCGTCAAATTCAACCCAAAAAATATGTTATTTTTGAATTTGTGAGACGTCATATTTTCATCGAAATTTCATCAAATCCTTTCTATCACCTAAGCTTAAAACGACACAAATTATGTAAAAAATGTTTAAACTTTTGTTTCAAAATTTTTAAAAATCGCTTAGGCTACGTTAAAAGTGCGTCAAATTCAACCCAAAAAACATGTTATTTTTGAATTTGTGAGATGTCATATTTTCAACGAAATTTCATCAAATCCATCCCATCACCTAAGCTTAAAACGACACAAATTATGTAAAAAAATGTAAAAATTTTTTTTCAAAATATTTAAAAATCGCTTAGGCTACGTTAAAAGTGCGTCAAATTCAACCCAAAAAACATGTTATTTTTGAATTTGTGAGATGTCATATTTTCATCGAAATTTCATCAAATCCATCTTATTACCTAGGCTTAAAACGACACAAATTATGTAAAAAATGTTTAAAATTTTTTTTTTAAATTTTTAAAAATCGCTTAGGCTACGTTAAAAGTGCTTCAAATTCAACCCAAAAAACATGTTATTTTTGAATTTGTGAGATGTCATATTTTCATCGCAATTTCAGCAACTTCATCCCATTACCTAGGCTTAAAACTACACAAGTTATGTCAAAAATTTTTTAAATTTTTTTTCAAAATTTTTAAAAATCGCTTAGGCTACGTTAAAAGTGCGTCAAATTCAACCCAAAAAATATGTTATTTTTGAATTTGTGAGATGTCATATTTTCATCGAAATTTCATCAAATCCTTTCTATCACCTAAGCTTAAAACGACACAAATTATGTAAAAAATGTTTAAACTTTTGTTTCAAAATTTTTAAAAATCGCTTAGGCTACGTTAAAAGTGCGTCAAATTCAACCCAAAAAACATGTTATTTTTGAATTTGTGAGATGTCATATTTTCAACGAAATTTCATCAAATCCATCCCATCACCTAAGCTTAAAACGACACAAATTATGTAAAAAATGTTAAAAATTTTTTTTCAAAATTTTTAAAAATCGCTTAGGCTACGTTAAAAGTGCGTCAAATTCAACCCAAAAAACATGTTATTTTTAAATTTGTGAGATGTCATATTTTCATCGCAATTTCAGCAACTTCATCCCTTTACCTAGGCTTAAAACTACACAAGTTATGTCTAGAATTTTTAAAATTTTTTTTCAAAATTTTTAAAAATCGCTTAGGCTACGTTAAAAGTGCGTCAAATTCAACCCAAAAAACATATTATTTTTGAATTTGTGAGATGTCATATTTTCATCGAAATTTCATCAAATCCATCCCATTACCTAGGCTTAAAACTACACAAGTTATGTAAAAAATGTTTAAAATTTTTTTCCAAATTTTTAAAAGTCGCTTCGGTTACGTTAAAATTGCGTCAAATTCAACCCAAAAAACATGTTATTTTTGAATTTGTGAGATGTCATATTTTCATCGAAATTTCATCAAATCCATCCTATTACCTAGGCTAAAAACGACACAAATTATGTAAAAAATGTTAACAATTTTTTTTCAAAATTTTTAAAAATCGCTTAGGCTACGTTAAAAGTGCGTCAAATTCAACCCAAAAAACATGTTATTTTTGAATTTGTGAGATGTCATATTTTCATCGAAGTTTCATCAAATCCATCCCATCACTTAAAAAGCGACACAAATTATGCAAAAAATGTTAAAAATTTTTTTTCAAAATTTTTAAAAATCGCTTAGGTTACGTTAAAAGTGCGTCAAATTCAACCCAAAAAACATGTTATTTTTGAATTTGTGAGATGTCATATTTTCATCAAATCCATCCCATTACCTAGGCTTAAAACTACACAAGTTATGTCAAAAATTTTTTAAATTTTTTTTCAAAATTTTTAAAAATCGCGTAGGCTACGTTAAAAGTGCGTCAAATTCAACCCAAAAAATATGTTATTTTTGAATTTGTGAGATGTCATATTTTCATCGAAATTTCATCAAATCCATCCTATTACCTAGGTTAAAAACGACACAGATTATGTAAAAAATGTTTACAATTTTTTTCAAAATTTTTAAAAATCGCTTAGGCTACGTTAAAAGTGCGTCAAATTCAACCCAAAAAACATATTATTTTTGAATTTGTGAGATGTCATATTTTCATCGAAATTTCATCAAATCCATCCCATCACCTAAGCTAAAAACCACACAAATTATGTAAAAAATTTTAAAAATTTTTTTTCAAAATTTTTAAAAATCGCTTAGGCTACGTTAAAATTGCGTCAAATTCAACCCAAAAAACATGTTATTTTTGAATTTGTGAGATGTCATATTTTCATCCCAATTTCAGCAAATTCATCCCATTACCTAGGCTTAAAACTACACAAGTTATGTCAAAAATTTTTTAAATTTTTTTTCAAAATTTTTAAAAATCGCTTAGGCTACGTTAAAAGTGCGTCAAATTCAACCCAAAAAATATGTTATTTTTGAATTTGTGAGATGTCATATTTTCATCGAAATTTCATCAAATCCATCCCATTACCTAGGCTTAAAACTACACAAGTTATGTAAAAAATGTTTAAAATTTTTTTTTTTTTAATTTTTAAAAGTCGCTTCGGCTACGTTAAAAGTGCGTCAAATTCAACACAAAAAACATGTTATTTTTGAATTTGTGAGATGTCATATTTTCATCGAAATTTCATCAAATCTATCCTATTACCTAGGTTAAAAACGACACAAATTAAAAACGTTTACAATTTTTTTTTCAAAATTTTTAAAAATCGCAAAAAACATATTATTTTTGAATTTGTGAGATGTCATATTTTCACCGAAATTTCATCAAATCCATCCCATCACCTAAGCTTAAAACGACACAAATTATGAAAAAAATGTTCAAAATTTTTTTTCAAAATGTTTAAAAATCGCTTAGGCTAGGTTAAAAGTGCGTCAAATTCAACCCAAAAAATATGTTATTTTTGAATTTGTGAGATGTCATATTTTCATCGAAATTTCATCAAATCCATCCCATTACCTAGGCTTAAAACTACACAAGTTATGTAAAAAATGTTTAAAATTTTTTTCCAAATTTTTAAAAGTCGCTTCGGTTACGTTAAAATTGCGTCAAATTCAACCCAAAAAACATGTTATTTTTGAATTTGTGAGATGTCATATTTTCATCGAAATTTCATCAAATCCATCCTATTACAAACGACACAAATTATGTAAAAAATGTTAACAATTTTTTTTCAAAATTTTTAAAAATCGCTTAGGCTACGTTAAAAGTGCGTCAAATTCAACCCAAAAAACATGTTATTTTTGAATTTGTGAGATGTCATATTTTCATCGAAGTTTCATCAAATCCATCCCATCACTTAAAAAGCGACACAAATTATGCAAAAAATGTTAAAAATTTTTTTTCAAAATTTTTAAAAATCGCTTAGGTTACGTTAAAAGTGCGTCAAATTCAACCCAAAAAACATGTTATTTTTGAATTTGTGAGATGTCATATTTTCATCAAATCCATCCCATTACCTAGGCTTAAAACTACACAAGTTATGCCAAAAATTTTTTAAATTTTTTTTCAAAATTTTTAAAAATCGCGTAGGCTACGTTAAAAGTGCGTCAAATTCAACCCAAAAAATATGTTATTTTTGAATTTGTGAGATGTCATATTTTCATCGAAATTTCATCAAATCCATCCTATTACCTAGGTTAAAAACGACACAGATTATGTAAAAAATGTTTACAATTTTTTTCAAAATTTTTAAAAATCGCTTAGGCTACGTTAAAAGTGCGTCAAATTCAACCCAAAAAACATATTATTTTTGAATTTGTGAGATGTCATATTTTCATCGAAATTTCATCAAATCCATCCCATCACCTAAGCTAAAAACCACACAAATTATGTAAAAAATTTTAAAAATTTTTTTTCAAAATTTTTAAAAATCGCTTAGGCTACGTTAAAATTGCGTCAAATTCAACCCAAAAAACATGTTATTTTTGAATTTGTGAGATGTCATATTTTCATCGCAATTTCAGCAAATTCATCCCATTACCTAGGCTTAAAACTACACAAGTTATGTCAAAAATTTTTTAAATTTTTTTTCAAAATTTTTAAAAATCGCTTAGGCTACGTTAAAAGTGCGTCAAATTCAACCCAAAAAATATGTTATTTTTGAATTTGTGAGATGTCATATTTTCATCGAAATTTCATCAAATCCATCCCATTACCTAGGCTTAAAACTACACAAGTTATGTAAAAAATGTTTAAAATTTTTTTTTTTTAAATTTTTAAAAGTCGCTTCGGCTACGTTAAAAGTGCGTCAAATTCAACACAAAAAACATGTTATTTTTGAATTTGTGAGATGTCATATTTTCATCGAAATTTCATCAAATCTATCCTATTACCTAGGTTAAAAACGACACAAATTAAAAACGTTTACAATTTTTTTTTCAAAATTTTTAAAAATCGCAAAAAACATATTATTTTTGAATTTGTGAGATGTCATATTTTCACCGAAATTTCATCAAATCCATCCCATCACCTAAGCTTAAAACGACACAAATTATGAAAAAAATGTTCAAAATTTTTTTTCAAAATGTTTAAAAATCGCTTAGGCTAGGTTAAAAGTGCGTCAAATTCAACCAAAAAACATGTTATTTTTGAAATTGTGAGATGTCATATTTTCATCGCAATTTCAGCAACTTTATCCTATTACCTAGGTTTAAAACGACACAAATTATGTAAAAAAATGTTTAAAATTTTTAAAAATCGCTTAGGCTACGTTAAAAGTGCGTCAAATTCAACCCAAAAAACATGTTATTTTTGAATTTGTGAGATGTCATATTTTCATCGCAATTTCAGCAAATTCATCCCATTACCTAGGCTTAAAACGACACAAATTATGTAAAAAAGTGTTAAAAATTTTTTTTCAAAATTTTTAAAAATCGTTTAGGCTACGTTAAAAGTGCATTAAATTCAACCCAAAAAACATGTTATTTTTGAATTTGTGAGATGTCATACTTTCATCGCAATTTCAGCAAATTCATCCCATTACCTAGGCTTAAAACTACACAAATTATGTAAAATATGTTTAAAATTTTTAAAAATTGCTTAGGCTACGTTAAAAGTGCGTCAAATTCAACCCAAAAAACCTGTTATTTTTGAATTTGTGATATGTCATATTTTGATCGAAATTTCATCAAATCCATCCCATCACCTAAGCTTAAAACGACACAAATTATGTAAAAAATGTTAAAAATTTTTTTTCAAAATTTTTAAAAATCGCTTAGGCTACGTTAAAAGTGCGTCAAATTCAACCCAAAAAACATGTTATTTTTAAATTTGTGAGATGTCATATTTTCATCGCAATTTCAGCAACTTCATCCCTTTACCTAGGCTTAAAACTACACAAGTTATGTCTAGAATTTTTAAAATTTTTTTTCAAAATTTTTAAAAATCGCTTAGGCTACGTTAAAAGTGCGTCAAATTCAACCCAAAAAATATGTTATTTTTGAATTTGTGAGATGTCATATTTTCATCGAAATTTCATCAAATCCATCCTATTACCTAGGTTAAAAACGACACAAATTATGTAAAAAATGTTTACAATTTTTTTCAAAATTTTTAAAAATCGCTTAGGCTATGTTAAAAGTGCGTCAAATTCAACCCAAAAAACATATTATTTTTGAATTTGTGAGATGTCATATTTTCATCGAAATTTCATCAAATCCATCCCATCACCTAAGCTAAAAACCACACAAATTATGTAAAAAATTTTAAAAATTTTTTTTCAAAATTTTTAAAAATCGCTTAGGCTACGTTAAAAGTGCGTCAAATTCAACCCAAAAAACATGTTATTTTTGAATTTGTGAGATGTCATATTTTCATCCCAATTTCAGCAAATTCATCCCATTATCTAGGCTTAAAACTACACAAGTTATGTCAAAAATTTTTTAAATTTTTTTTCAAAATTTTTAAAAATCGCTTAGGCTACGTTAAAAGTGCGTCAAATTCAACCCAAAAAATATGTTATTTTTGAATTTGTGAGATGTCATATTTTCATCGAAATTTCATCAAATCCATCCCATTACCTAGGCTTAAAACTACACAAGTTATGTAAAAAATGTTAAAAATTTTTTTTTTTAAATTTTTAAAAGTCGCTTCGGCTACGTTAAAAGTGCGTCAAATTCAACCCAAAAAACATGTTATTTTTGAATTTGTGAGATGTCATATTTTCATCGAAATTTCATCAAATCTATCCTATTACCTAGGTTAAAAACGACACAAATTAAAAACGTTTACAATTTTTTTTTCAAAATTTTTAAAAATCGCAAAAAACATGTTATTTTTGAATTTGTGAGATGTCATATTTTCACCGAAATTTCATCAAATCCATCCCATCACCTAAGCTTAAAACGACACAAATTATGAAAAAAATGTTCAAAATTTTTTTTCAAAATTTTTAAAAATCGCTTAGGCTAGGTTAAAAGTGCGTCAAATTCAACCAAAAAAACATGTTATTTTTGAAATTGTGAGATGTCATATTTTCATCGCAATTTCAGCAACTTTATCCTATTACCTAGGTTTAAAACGACACAAATTATGTAAAAAAATGTTTAAAATTTTTAAAAATCGCTTAGGCTACGTTAAAAGTGCGTCAAATTCAACCCAAAAAACATGTTATTTTTGAATTTGTGAGATGTCATATTTTCATCGCAATTTCAGCAAATTCATCCCATTACCTAGGCTTAAAACGACACAAATTAGGAAAAAAAGTGTTAAAAATTTTTTTTCTAAATTTTTAAAAATCGCTTAGGCTAC
Organism: Thecocarcelia acutangulata; assembly: GCA_914767995.1. Lineage (NCBI taxonomy): Eukaryota > Metazoa > Arthropoda > Insecta > Diptera > Tachinidae > Thecocarcelia > Thecocarcelia acutangulata. The sequence goes on along the minus strand of OU612096.1, from coordinate 60,493,765 downwards.
GTTAAAAGTGCATTAAATTCAACCCAAAAAACATGTTATTTTTGAATTTGTGAGATGTCATACTTTCATCGCAATTTCAGCAAATTCATCCCATTACCTAGGCTTAAAACTACACAAATTATGTAAAATATGTTTAAAATTTTTAAAAATTGCTTAGGCTACGTTAAAAGTGCGTCAAATTCAACCCAAAAAACCTGTTATTTTTGAATTTGTGATATGTCATATTATGATCGAAATTTCATCAAATCCATCCCATCACCTAAGCTTAAAACGACACAAATTATGTAAAAAATGTTAAAAATTTTTTTTCAAAATTTTTAAAAATCGCTTAGGCTACGTTAAAAGTGCGTCAAATTCAACCCAAAAAATATGTTATTTTTAAATTTGTGAGATGTCATATTTTCATCGCAATTTCAGCAACTTCATCCCTTTACCTAGGCTTAAAACTACACAAGTTATGTCTAGAATTTTTAAAATTTTTTTTCAAAATTTTTAAAAATCGCTTAGGCTACGTTAGAAGTGCGTCAAATTCAACCCAAAAAATATGTTATTTTTGAATTTGTGAGATGTCATATTTTCATCGAAATTTCATCAAATCCATCCCATTACCTAGGCTTAAAACTACACAAGTTATGTAAAAAATGTTTAAAATTTTTTTCCAAATTTTTAAAAGTCGCTTCGGTTACGTTAAAATTGCGTCAAATTCAACCCAAAAAACATGTTATTTTTGAATTTGTGAGATATCATATTTTCATCGAAATTTCATCAAATCCATCCTATTACCTAGGTTAAAAACGACACAAATTATGTAAAAAATGTTTAAATTTTTTTTCAAAATTTTTAAAAATCGCTTAGGCTACGTTAAAAGTGCGTCAAATTCAACCCAAAAAACATGTTATTTTTGAATTTGTGAGATGTCATATTTTCATCGAAGTTTCATCAAATCCATCCCATCACCTTAAAACGACACAAATTATGTAAAAACTGTTTACAATTTTTTTCAAAATTTTTAAAAATCGCTTAGGCTACGTTAAAAGTGCGTCAAATTCAACCCAAAAAACATATTATTTTTGAATTTGTGAGATGTCATATTTTCATCGAAATTTCATCAAATCCATCCCATCACCTAAGCTAAAAACCACACAAATTATGTAAAAAATTTAAAAAATTTTTTTTCAAAATTTTTAAAAAACGCTTAGGCTACGTTAAAAGTGCGTCAAATTCAACCCAAAAAACATGTTATTTTTGAATTTGTGAGATGTCATATTTTCATCCCAATTTCAGCAAATTCATCCCATTACCTAGGCTTAAAACTACACAAGTTATGTCAAAAATTTTTTAAATTTTTTTTCAAAATTTTTAAAAATCGCTTAGGCTACGTTAAAAGTGCGTCAAATTCAACCCAAACAACATGTTATTTTTGAATTTGTGAGATGTCATATTTTCATCGAAATTTCATCAAATCCATCCCATTACCTAGGCTTAAAACTACACAAGTTATGTAAAAAATGTTAAAAATTTTTTTTTTTTAAATTTTTAAAAGTCGCTTCGGCTACGTTAAAAGTGCGTCAAATTCAACCCAAAAAACATGTTATATTTGAATTTGTGAGATGTCATATTTTCATCGAAATTTCATCAAATCTATCCTATTACCTAGGTTAAAAACGACACAAATTAAAAACGTTTACAATTTTTTTTTCAAAATTTTTAAAAATCGCAAAAAACATGTTATTTTTGAATTTGTGAGATCTCATATTTTCACCGAAATTTCATCAAATCCATCCCATCACCTAAGCTTAAAACGACACAAATTATGAAAAAAATGTTCAAAATTTTTTTTCAAAATTTTTAAAAATCGCTTAGGCTACGTTAAAAGTGCGTCAAATTCAACCAAAAAAACATGTTATTTTTGAAATTGTGAGATGTCATATTTTCATCGCAATTTCAGCAACTTTATCCTATTACCTAGGTTTAAAACGACACAAATTATGTAAAAAAATGTTTAAAATTTTTAAAAATCGCTTAGGCTACGTTAAAAGTGCGTCAAATTCAACCCAAAAAACATGTTATTTTTGAATTTGTGAGATGTCATATTTTCATCGCAATTTCAGCAAATTCATCCCATTACCTAGGCTTAAAACGACACAAATTATGTAAAAAAGTGTTAAAAATTTTTTTTCAAAATTTTTAAAAATCGCTTAGGCTACGTTAAAAGTGCATTAAATTCAACCCAAAAAACATGTTATTTTTGAATTTGTGAGATGTCATACTTTCATCGCAATTTCAGCAAATTCATCCCATTACCTAGGCTTAAAACTACACAAATTATGTAAAATATGTTTAAAATTTTTAAAAATTGCTTAGGCTACGTTAAAAGTGCGTCAAATTCAACCCAAAAAACCTGTTATTTTTGAATTTGTGATATGTCATATTTTGATCGAAATTTCATCAAATCCATCCCATCACCTAAGCTTAAAACGACACAAATTATGTAAAAAATGTTAAAAATTTGTTTTCAAAATTTTTAAAAATCGCTTCGGCTACGTTAAAAGTGCGTCAAATTCAACCCAAAAAACATGTTATTTTTGAATTTGTGAGATGTCATATTTTCATCGCAATTTCAGCAACTTCATCCCATTACCTAGGCTTAAAACTACACAAGTTATGTCAAAAATTTTAAAAATTTTTTTTCAAAATTTTTAAAAATCGCTTAGGCTACGTTAGAAGTGCGTCAAATTCAACCCAAAAAACATGTTATTTTTTAATTTGTGAGATGTCATATTTTCATCGCAATTTCAGCAAATTCATCCCATTACCTAGGCTTAAAACTACACAAGTTATGTCAAAAATTTTTTAAATTTTTTTTCAAAATTTTTAAAAATTGCTTAGGCTACGTTAAAAGTGCGTCAAATTCAACCCAAGAAACATGTTATTTTTGAATTTGTGAGATGTCATATTTTCATCGAAATTTCATCAAATCCATCCTATTACCTAGGCTTAAAACGACACAAATTATGTAAAAAATGTTTACAATTTTTTTCAAAATTTTTAAAAATCGCTTAGGCTACGTTAAAAGTGCGTCAAATTCAACCCAAAAAACTTGTTATTTTTGAATTTGTGAGATGTCATATTTTCATCGAAATTTCATCAAATCCGTCCCATTACGTAGGCTTAAAACTACACAAATTATGTAAAAAATGTTTAAAATTTTTAAAAATCGCTTAGGCTACGTTAAAAGTGCGTCAAATTCAACCCAAAAAACATGTTATATTTGAATTTGTGAGATGTCATATTTTCATCGAAATTTCATCAAATCCATCTTATTACGTAGGCTTAAAACGACACAAATTATGTAAAAAATGTTTACAATTTTTTTTCAAAATTTTTAAAAATCGCTTAGGCTACGTTAAAAGTGCGTCAAATTCAACCCAAAAAACATGCTATTTTTGAATTTGTGAGATGTCATATTTTCATCGAAATTTCGTCAAATCCATCCCATCACCTAGGCTTAAAACGACACAAATTATGTAAAAAATGTTTACAATTTTTTTTCAAAATTTTTAAAAATCGCTTAGGCTACGTTAAAATTGTGTCAAATTCAACCCAAAAAACATGTTATTTTTGAATTTGTGAGATGTCATATTTTCATCGCAATTTCAGCAAATCCATCCCATTACCTAGGCTTAAAACTACACAAGTTATGTCAAAAATTTAAAAATTTTTTTTTTTAAATCTTTAAAAATCGCTTAGGCTACGTTAAAAGTGCGTCAAATTCAACCCAAAAAACATGTTATTTTTGAATTTGTGAGATGTCATATTTTCATCGAAATTTCATCAAATCCATCCTATTACCTAGGCTTAAAACGACACAAATTATGTAAAAAAAGTTTAAAATTTTTTTTCAAAGTTTTTAAAAATCGCTTAGGCTACGTTAAAAGTGCGTCAAATTCAACCCAAAAAAACTGTTATATTTGAATTTGTGAGATGTCACATTTTCATCGAAATTTCATCAAATCCGTCCCATTACGTAGGCTTAAAACGACACAAATTATGTAAAAAATGTTTACAATTTTTTTTTCCAACATTTTTAAAAATCGCTTAGGATACGTTAAAAGTGCGTCAAATTCAACCCAAAAAAACATGTTATTTTTGAATTTGTGAGATGTCATATTTTCATCGCAATTTCAGCAACTTCCTCCTATTACCTAAGCTTAAGACTACACAAGTTATGTCAAAAATTTTTTAAATTTTTTTTAAAAATTTGTAAAAATCGCTTAGGCTACGTTAAAAGTGCGTCAAATTCAACCCAAAAACATGTTATTTTTGAATTTGTGAGATGTCATATTTTCAGCGAAATTTCATCAAATCCATCCTATTACCTAGGCTTAAAACGACACAAATTATGTAAAAAATGTTTACAATTTTTTTTCAAAATTTTTAAAAATCGCTTAGGCTACGTTAAAATTGTGTCAAATTCAACCCAAAAAACATGTTAGTTTTGAATTTGTGAAATGTCATATTTTCATCGCAATTTTAGCAAATCCATCCCATTACCTAGGCTTTTTAAAAATCGCTTAGGCTACGTTAAAAGTGCGTCAAATTCAACCCAAAAAACATGTTATATTTGAATTTGTGAGATGTCATATTTTCATCGAAATTTCATCAAATCCATCTTATTACGTAGGCTTAAAACGACACAAATTATGTCAAAAATTTTTAAAATTTTTTTTTTAAATTTTTAAAAATCGCTTAGGCTACGTTAAAATTGCGTCAAATTCAACCCAAAAAACATGTTATATTTGAATTTTCGAGATGTCATATTTTCATCGAAATTTCGTCAAATCCATCCCATCACCTAGGCTTAAAACGACACAAATTATGTAAAAAATGTTTACAATTTTTTTTCAAAATTTTTAAAAATCGCTTAGGCTACGTTAAAATTGTGTCAAATTCAACCCAAAAAACATGTTATTTTTGAATTTGTGAGATGTCATATTTTCATCGCAATTTCAGCAAATCCATCCCATTACCTAGGCTTAAAACTACACAAGTTAAGTCAAAAGTTTTTAAAATTTTTTTTTTTAATCTTTAAAAATCGCTTAGGCTACGTTAAAAGTGCGTCAAATTCAACCCAAAAAACATGTTATTTTTGAATTTGTGAGATGTCATATTTTCATCGAAATTTCATCAAATCCATCCTACTACCTAGGCTTAAAACGGCACAAATTATGTAAAAAGTGTTTAAAATTTTTTTTCAAAGTTTTTAAAAATCGCTTAGGCTACGTTAAAAGTGCGTCAAATTCAACCCAAAAAAACTGTTATTTTTGAATTTGTGAGATGCCATATTTTCATCAAATCCGTCCCATTACGTAGGCTTAAAACGACACAAATTATGTAAAAAATGTTTACAATTTTTTTTCAAAATTTTTAAAAATCGCTTAGGCTACGTAAAAAGTGCGTCAAATTCAACCCAAAAAACATGTTATTTTTGAATTTGTGAGATGTCATATTTTCATCGCAATTTCAGCAACTTCATCCTATTACCTAAGCTTAAGACTACACAAGTTATGTCAAAAAGTTTTTAAATTTTTTTAAAAAATTTTTAAATATCGCTTAGGCTACGTTAAAAGTGCGTCAAATTCAACCCAAAAAAACTGTTATTTTTGAATTTGTGAGATGTCATATTTTCATCGAAATTTCATCAAATCCATCCCATCACGTAATCTTAAAACGACACAAATTATGTAAAAAAATGTTAAAAATTTTTTTTCAAAATTTTTAAAAATCGCTTAGGCTACGTTAAAAGTGCGTCAAATTCAACCCAAAAACATGCCATTTTTGAATTTGTGAGATGTCATATTTTCATCGCAATTTCAGCAAATTCATCCCATTACCTAGGCTTAAAACGACACAAATTGTGTAAAAAATGTTTAAAATTTTTAAAAATTGCTTAGGCTACGTTAAAAGTGCGTCAAATTCAACCCAAAAAACCTGTTATTGCTGAATTTGTGAGATGTCATATTTTCATCGACATTTCATCAAATCCATCCTATTACCTAGGCTTAAAACGACACACATTATGTCATATTTTCATCGCAATTTCAGCAAATTCATCCCATTACCTAGGCTTAAAACGACACAAATTATGTAAAAAATGTTTACAATTTTTTAAAAAATTTTTAAAAATCGCTTAGGCTACGTTAAAATTGCGTCAAATTCAACCCAAAAAACATGTTATTTTTGAATTTGTGGGATGTCATATTTTCATCGAAATTTCGTCAAATCCATCCCATCACCTAAGCTTAAACCGACAAACATTATGTAAAAAGTGTTTAAATTTTTTTTTCAAAATTTTTAAAAATCGCTTAGGCTACGTTAAAAGTGCGTCAAATTCAACCCAAAAAACATGTTATTTTTGAATTTGTGTGATGTCATATTTTCATCGCAATTTCAGCAACTTCATCCCATTACCTAGGCTTAAGACTACACAAGTTATGTCAAAAATTTTTTAAATTTTTTTTTTAAATTTTTAAAAATCGCTTAGGCTGCGTTAAAAGTGCGTCAAATTCAACCCAAAAAACATGTTATTTTTGAATTTGTGAGATGTCATATTTTCATCGAAATTTCATCAACTCCATCCCATCACCTAAGCTTAAAACGACACAAATTATGTAAAAATTTTTACAATTTTTTTTTAAAATTTCTAAAAATCGCTTAGGCTACGTTAAAAGTGCGTCAAATTCAACCCAAAAAACAAGTTATTTTTGAATTTGTGAGATGTCATATTTTCATCGAAATTTCATCAAATCCATCCCATTACCTAAGCTTAAAACGACACAAATTATGTAAAAAATGTTCACAATTTTTTAAAAAAATTTTAAAATTCGCTTAGGCTACGTTAAAAGTGCGTCAAATTTAACCCAAAAAACCTGTTATTTTTGAACTTGTGAGATGTCATATTTTCATCGCAATTTCAGCAACTTCATCCCATTACCTAGGCTTAAAACTGCACAAGTTATGCCAAAAATGTTAAAAATTTTTTTTCAAAATTTTTAAAAATCGATTAGGCTACGTTAAAAGTGCGTCAAATTCAACCCAAACAAGTAAGAGTGTAGTATATTCGGCTGGGCCGATTCTAAAATACCCTTCGCGATAGTCACGAATATGTATAGTATATTAAAAATGTGACCTGAATATGCTCGGTTACATATGAACCGATATCGGAATTTTCTATTTTCTGTATTTTAGTAACATTCTTTTATAAAAAAAAAAAAATTTAATGAAAAAATCGGTTCAGGCTATATCTTGGGTATATATGGACCGATATCGAAAATTTTAATTTTCCATATTTATATAACCTTATTTCATTACCAGAACTGCTTTTGAGCACAAAAAATTGTTTAAGTTCGGTTTAGGCTATATCTCGGGAATATATGGACCGATATCGGAAATTTTAATTTTCACTATTTTAGTAACCTTCTCTTATAACAGGAACTGCTTTTCAGAAAAAAAATGTTATTGGAAAAATCGGTTCAGGCTATATCTCGGGTATATATGGACCGATATCGGATATTTTCTTTTACCATATTTATATAACCTTATTTCACTACCAGAACTGCTTTTGAGCACAAAAAAGTTGTTTAAATTCGCTTACTCGACATTTTCATCAAAAAACCGGTTAGGCTATATATCGGGTATATATGGCCGATATCGAAAATTTTAATTTTCCATATTTATGTAACCTTATTTTATTACCAGAACTGCTTTAAGGTGAAAAAAGTTGTTTAAGTTCGCTTTCGCGACATTTTCATGAAAAACCCGGTTTGGGCTATATCTCGGGTATATATGGACCGATATCGGAAATTTTTATCTTCCATATTTATATAACCTCATCTTATTACCAGAACTATTTTTAAGCAAAAAAGAGTTGTTTAAGTTCGCTTACGCGACATTTTCATGAAAAACCCGGTTTGAGCTATATCTCGGGTATATATGAACCGATATCGAAAATTTTCATTTTCCTTACCTATATAACCTTATTTTACTATTAGAACTGCTTTTAAGCAAAAAAAGGTGTTTAAGTTTGCTTACGCCGCGTATTCTTGAAAAACCCGGTTTAGGCTATATCTCGGGTATATATGGACCGATATCGAAAACTTTCATTTTCCATATTTATATCACCTTATTTTATTACCAGAACTGCTTTAAGGTGAAAAAATTGTTTAAGTTCGCTTACGCTTCATTTTCATGAAAACCACGTTCCAGGCTATATCTGCGGTATATATGGACCGATATCGGAAATTTTCATTTTTTATATTTATATAACCTTATTTTATTACCAGAACCGCTTTTAAGCAAAAAAAAGTTGTTTAACTTCGCTGACGCGGCATTTTCATGAAAAACCCGTTCTAGGCTATATCTCGGGTATATATGGACCGATATTGGAAATTTTCATTTTTCATATTTATACAGCTTTACTTCATTACTAGAATTGCTTTTGAGCACAAAAATGTTGTTTTAGTTTGCTTACGCGACACTTTTATGTAAAACCCGGTTTAGGCTATATCTGGGGTATATGTATATGGACCGACATCGAAAATTTTCATTTTTCATATTTATATGACGCTATTTCATTACCAAAACTGTTTTTAAGCAAAAAAAGATGTTTAAGTTCACTTACGCGACATTTTCATTAAAACCGCAGTTTAGGCTATATCTCGGGTATATATGCACCGATATCGGAAATTTTCATTTTTCATATTTATGTAATCTTATTTCATTGCCAGAACTGCTTTTGAGCACAAAAAAGTTGTTTAAGTTCGCTTTCGCGGCATTTTCATAAAAAACCCGATTTTTTTTTTTTTTTTTTTTTATATTGGACCAGTACTCAGGGGATGCATTGTACCAGAACTAGGAAAATAGGTTGTGAGGAGGGGGAAAGCGGGAGTAGTGTTTGTGAACATTTGACTTGAATCTTCCAACGTTATAACAGACAGGAAACACTTCTGCAGGCAACTTGTTCCACAGACGAAGCGTGCGGCTGAAAAACGGATTCTCTCTGTAATGCGTAGTACGATTCCCCGGGCAATCGACCACAAATGGGTGAGCTCTAGACGATGAACGCGTGCTACGTAAAAATGTGCGCGTTTCGGGAACAAGATCCCTAATCTCGTCAGAGCAAAATCCATTGTAGTATCGATAGAACAGAGTAACGCATCCCACACTGCGTCGATGCTCCAGTGAGTCAATAGAGTTGGATACCCTACTGTCACCGATGAGCTTCTTCGCCCTCTCCTGCACACGGTCGAGTAACCCCAAAACAGACTTTGAGGCACCGGCCCAAACATGAGAGTTGTATTCCATTTTCGGTCGGATGTAGGTGGTATAAATAGTAAGGAGGTCGGATGGAGTGAAGTACATCTCACACCGTTTCAAAAAACCGAGGCACTTGAATGCTTCTTTAGAGATATGAAAAATGTGTTCATTCCAGCGAACGTCACACTGTATCTTCATTCCAAGAACATCAAGAGCATCCGATTCTTCAATATTTATACCATCCATGAGTACAGATGAAGCAGCATTAGCGGTCGTTTGTTTGTGCGTCAATAAGCAACACTGGGTCTTACGAGCATTAAAGGCGACCCTGTTTTTACGACCCCATTCAGAGACCAATAGAAGATCACTATTCAGTGAATCATTCACTTGGGCTATATCTCGGGTATATATGGACCGATATCGGAAATTTTCATTTTTCATATTTATGTAACCTAATTTTATTACCAGAACTGCTCTTGAGCACAAAAAAGTTGTTTAAGTTCGCTTACGCGACATTTTCATGAAAAACTCGGTTTGGGCTATATCTCGGGCATATATGGACCGATATCGAACATTTTCATTTTTCATATTCATATGACCCTATTTCATTAACAGAACTGCTTTTGAGCACAAAAAAGTTGTTTAAGTTCGCTTACGCGACATTTTCATGAAAAACCCGATTTGGGCTATATCTCGGGTATATAAGGACCGACATCGAAAATTTTCATTTTTCATATTTTTATGACCCTATTTCATTATCAGAACTGCTTTTGAGCACAAAAAAATTGTTTAAGTTCGCTTACGCGACATTTTCATGAAAAACCCGATTTGGGCTATATCTCGGGTATATATGGACCGATATCGGAAATTTTTATTTTTCATATTTATGTAACCTAATTTGCTCTTGAGCACAAAAAAGTTGTTTAAGTTCGCTTACGCGACATTTTCATGAAAAACTCGGTTTGGGCTATATCTCAGGTATATATGGACCGATATCGAAAATTTTCATTTTCCATATTTATGTAACCTAATTTTATTACCAGAACTGCTTTTGAGCAAAAAAAACTTATTTAGCTTCGCCTATGCGACATTTTCATTAAAAATCCGATTTGAGCTATATCTCGGGTATATATGGAATGATATCTGAAAAAAATTTTTTTGCTTTTAAGTCACCATGCTTAATAAGTGTGTGAAGTTTGAAGCAAAACAAACAACTTTTGTTTTCAAAAATTTTCATACAAAACTGCAAAAAAAATGGTTTTTTTCGGAATTTTGAATATATCTCAGCTATACGTGGACCGATATTACTGAATTTCAATAGCAAACCCATGAATCGATGGGGTAAAAAAATGGTGAAAGAAAAAAGTTTCTAAGTCTAACGGTTTTCTCAGAAACGGTATTTCAGCAGCGGACAGACGGACAGACGGACATCGCTTAATCGACTTTTCCATTAATTCTGATTCAGAATATATATACTTTATAGGGTCGCAGAAAAAAACTGTAGAAATTACAAACGGAATCACAAACTTATATATACCCTTTACATTTTTGTGAAGGGTATAAAAAGTTGTTTAAGTTCGCTTACGCGACATTTTCATGAAAAACGCGGGTTGGGCTATATCTCGGGTATATATGGACCGATATCGGAAATTTTCATTTTCCATATTTATGTAACTTAATTTCATTACCAAAACTTCTTTTAAGCACAAAAAAGTTGTTTAGGTTCGCTTACGCGACATTTTCATTAAAAATCCGGTTCGGGCTATATCTCGGGTATATATAGACCGATATCGGAAATTTTCGTTTTCCATATTTATGTAACCTAATTTCATTACCAAAACTGCTTTTGAGCAAAAAAAAGTTGTTTAGCTTCGCCTATGCGACATTTTCATTAAAAATCCGATTTGGGCTATATCTCGGGTATATATGGACCGATATCTGAAAAAAAAAATTTTTGCTTTTAAGTCACCATGCTTAATAAGTGTGTGAAGTTTGAAGCAAAACAAACAACTTTTGTTTTCAAAAATTTTCATACAAAACTGCAAAAAAAATGGTTTTTTTCGGAATTTTGAATATATCTCAGCTATACGTGGACCGATATTACTGAATTTCAATAGCAAACCCATGAATCGATGGGGTAAAAGAATGGTGAAAGAAAAAAGTTTCTAAGTCTAATGGTTTTCTCAGAAACGGTATTTCAACAGCGGACAGACGGACAGACGAACAGACGGACAGACGGACATCGCTTAATCGACTTTTCCATTAATTCTGATTCAGAATATATATACTGTATAGGGTCGCAAAAAAAAACTGTAGAAATTACAAACGGAATCACAAACTTATAAATACCCTTTACATTTTTGTGAAGGGTATAATAAATAATGAGGCCCGAAATTGGGTATAAGAAAAATTTAACGAAAACCAGAAAAAAAACGCCAAAATGCAAGTACGTACTATTGTTTCCACATACTCACCAACACCACCACTTACCACCTTTAGTCTCTCCCACAGCAAACCCCTTCTGACTGGTGTTCTGTCAGGATCGGCAACCCTCCCCTGTTGAAGTTCTGTGAACTCCACCTTGATGGTTTGTAGCCGAATGAAAATAGTTTTCAAACCATCCCTAAACCTATACTTTACCTCTTCCTCATCACCGTCCCATATCTCCAGCACAAGTTATTCCATTTCAAATTTGACACATCTAACTTTAGAAAACGTTATAATCATTTTATTAACCGTACATAAATCATTCATCTTAAAATTCACATTACATATTCTGAAACTATTAAACCTGCGCTATAAGGAAACACCTATCAAATAATGGCCAAGCTCCGACCAAAACAAACAAAAATATCCCTATCAGCTTGTGAGCGCTCCCTTTACTGGCTAGAAACCGTTTTTTAATTATTAGTAAAATTAATTTTGATGGTGTTAGCCCTACACGCTACAATCAAACAAAATCCTAACTTACAGGAAAACGCAAAATAAAAAAAAGGAAAATTCAACTAATTAAAAACCTATATATACGTATATACATACAAAATCGACACAATACCTTATAATTACAGTCCTGGTCAATCCGTTTTTACGTCCTGGTACAGTTTATGTGGATACGTGGTGGCCTCCAATGTGATGGTGCACCCGCAAATTCTCCGCTTTGCCCCCACCAAAATGCTGCTGGTTTCAACCCCTGCTGCTGGCTCTTTCTTCACCTCTGCTGGCTAATTCCTTCTGGAGATGTGCGTTGGAGACGGTAAGTTGGTTCCTTTTTGTTCGGAATGTTTTTTTCTTTGCTTTGTTTTTTTTCCTATCCAGCTTATTTTAAAATTTCTTTTAGGTTTCTCGTTGACTTTAACTTAAGTTTTCAAAGTTTTAGTTTGTTTTATTTCAAGTTTTATCATTTCTAGTTTCTAGTTCATTTTATTTTATTTTAAGTTTTAATATTTTCAGCTTCTAGTTCATTTTATTTTACGTTTATAAGATCTTTGAATTTAATTTTCTTTATTTCTGTTTGGTTCTCACAATTTCTTTTTTTCCCTCTTTTAATATAATAACAAAGAAAACCACCTTTCTTTTACTTTTAACGTTCAGTTTTTCTTTCTTCTGAAACCAAAAAGGTAAGTAAAGGGTGTTTTTTTAAGCTAGATAGAACTTTAAATTGTAAAAAGTAACAAAAAAAATTAAATTTTGATGAAACATTTTTTTTATTTGTTTCAGTATACTCTGACAAATCATCATGAATAGACTCACGCTTGAACAACGCTACGAAATTATCCAAATTTACTTTGAAAATCAGACCCGTTGTTTTATCGCAAAATTGTGTTCAGCGATGAGGCGCATTTTTGGCTTAACGGGTTTGTTAATAAGCAAAATTGCCGCATATGGAGTGAGACCAATCCACAAGAGACCCTACAGACTCCATTACATCCAGAAAAATGCACTGTTTGGTGCGGTTTTCATGCTGGTGGCATCATCGGACCTTATTTCTTCAAAAATGAGGCCGGAGCTCGCGTTACGGTCAATGGAGATCGTTACCGCTCCATTATCTTTGATTTTTTGTTTGAAAATATGGATGACATTGATCCGGAGGAGATGTGGTTTCAACAGGATGGCGCTACGTGCCATACGGCGAACGCAACCATCGACTTACTGAAATCAAAATTTGGCGATAAGTTGATTTCGAGAAATGGACCTGTCAATTGGCCTCCAAGGTCGTGCGATTTGACACCTCTCGATTATTTCCTGTGGGGCTACGTGAAGTCACTGGTTTATGCTGATAAACCAGCAACAATTGACGCCTTGGAGGCCAGCATTGTTCGTGTTGTTCGTGACATACGGCCAGCAGTGCTCGAAAAAGTGGCCCAAAATTGGACGTCCAGAATGCGCTTCGTCAAGAACAGCCGCGGTGCCCATATGCCCGAAATCATTTTCAAATGTTAATGTCACGTATTGATCTTTCGAATAAAAAAAAATTTTGATTACAATTTAATTTTTTGTGTTATTTTTTACAATGTCAAGTTCTATCGGGCTTAAAAAAACACCCTCTATTTCAAACTTTAACTTTTTTTTTCTTTTTTTTTAATATTTCAACACCAAAACTTCTTTTTGCCGACCACCAATACTACCGTCCCAGTCGCTTCACACCGAACTCCAAGACTCTCCCCGAACTCGCCATTTTAACCCCTTTCTACCTGCCATAATTTTCCCGCCAAAACAAAAATCCCCCCACCATTTTTTTTTTAATTTCCATTTGTCAAAAACCCCCATTTTAGTTTGTCGCTCTTCTTCTTCCTTTTTGCGTCCACTCATCTGCTATTCTAAAGTCCATTTACAGGCCCAGAAGGGAGGGAAAGCAGTGCTTCTAGTTACATGCACTACCATTAATATTTGTGGTTTATCAATCAATTTTGCCTATTTTGGGAATTTACTAGTTCTAGTTGGTTGTCCGTTTACATTGCAATTTACCGCACCGGACTTGCGCTATCTGGCAACCTTCAGTTCGATGAGCGGAAATAAGCAACACAAACGGTTCCTGATATATGGTGTTAACCAACAATTGCGAACTGCCCAAAAGCAACGACAGCAAGCATAAACATAACCGTGGGCTACAAAAATTTTCGGCTACCCAACCATACTAATTGAAACAAAAAAAAAATTTACCAGAAATTACGAAACGGAAAAAAAATGCTTTATGAAATTTGAAAAATGTTTTAGCCTCGTTCGAACTCAATTCCATAAACATGCCACAGGCGTGTCCAGCCCAACTGTTAAAAACCACAGCCTAACAAATATAATCAGACTAGTGTGTTAACCTTACCTAAATCTAACTTGTCAAAAGCCAACAGAGCTTTTGATTCTTCGCTAAAATTTGGAAAAATGCATAACATAAAATTTCATTGTATATCCTTTTAGGCTACTTCCTCACCAGGGCCGGGTTCCTTCTCGATGAATTTCATTGCGGTGACGGTGCTAACTCAGGCGGAATACCTGGCTGATTTGCCAAATGAACCAGCAAGTAAGTAAAAAAATATAAAATTATTTACTTCTTTTCTCCTGCCTACTAACATATTTTTCATGGCTTTCTACCAAGTTTTGTCGAGTGGTGGTATCGGTCACAGACCTCATCAACCAACGTTTTATATTTCCACAAAACCTGAGCAACAATTCTCCCTTCAAAAAAATTGTAGGCCTACAATGAAAATACAGGGACTAAGACCACCAAGGCTTTCAAGGCTAATGCTTTAAATCCTTGGCGAATATTACCCCCTGAAATTTTCTGCCAACCAAAATAACGATTACGAAATCCTTTCAGCGGATTTATGAGTATATACTTATATAAACTTTATAAAAATTTACTAAAACTTTTTCCTCTATTTCAGGTAGGACATTGTAGTCCTTTCAGCGGATTTATAAGTATCTACTTATATAAACTTTATAAAAAGTTACTAAAACTTTTTCCTCTATTTCAGGTAGGACATTGTAGCCCTTGTTGTAACTTTAAATAATAATTCACACACAACCGTTTACTTCAATGTTCAATCATCAACTCTGTTGTATTTTATTCAAACATTCTTAAATATCTAGAGTGGAGAGTAAGTGCCAGCGCTGCATACATTAGTAGTAACGGTGATGGCACTACACCTCCCTTTTTTACTAAAAAAAAGATACAATAAAAATAAGATAAAAATATATAAGTTATAAATTAATTTTTGGTTAAATGTATTATGAATACCTCCCTTTTTTCTAAAAAAAAAGATATGTATGTTTATATACTATGTTTTTTTTTTGTTTGTTTTTGCAATTACGAAATAGTCAAGAAGTAACCTTGTTGATCAGTCAAGATCCCTTCATGAGTTTTTCATAAAAAATATTAGCAATAGTAAAAAGTTTATAAAGAAGATTTATTTTTATAAAAAAAATATTATATGATTGTTTTTTAAATTTTATATCCTTAAATATACGTTTAATATGAGACTTAAAGTTATATAAGGTACAAGATTCTTATACTTGATTTCATCTTTTGATTTTGTTTCTGATTTTTCATAACATATTGGTTTTCGAAAATAAGGATTTAAAAAAAAACAAAAATTATTTGGTGCATTAATTACAGTATATTATATTTTTATGAATTTGAATGAAAAATATTTTTCTTATCTTTTCTTCTTTGTTTTTCTTTTCTCTGTTTTTTTTTTTTTGATACATGTTACATTTACATATTTATTTTAATATTATTTTAACACATATTGTTTCAATAGATTTTGTAAAAAAAATTATATTATTGTAATTACGTTTTAAGTTTTTTTATTTTACAGTTTTTCTCTCTTGTTTTTATACATTTAGTTTTTCTTTTTTTTTTTTTTAAATCTTAGGAGTTTGTTTTCCTTATTCTATTTTTGTGTATTGTTTTTTCTTTTTTTGTATTTGGATTATATGTATATGGTAACATTAACACCATCTATTTTCTTTACAATATAGGGACCACTGTAAATGCTCTTGAATTTTTCGTATGGTTCTTCTTTTAACAGTACATTGTCATTAATACATAATAGTTGTGTTCATTTACTAAAAACTTTTACAAATTTGTAATAATTTTTACTAGAAAGCGTTCATTAACCCAAAAAATTTGCAACGAGAGAGCGTCAAAAGAGCGTAAAAAATTGAGAGCCATAAAAATTCTTGCAAGTTTTTACAAGTAAAATTTTTACTTGCAATAATTATTCAAACAGCTGTTTTGCTTTTGTGTTTACAAAACAGCATTTCTAAATTAAGTTAAAAATTAAAACATTTTGGAAAATTTAAGAAATTATAATTGTATGTAAACTTTTAAGCCGATTAAAAGTATTAAAAAGATTACAAATGTATTTTTGTAGTCTTTTTAATGAAATAAGAAGTCTAAGGGAAATAAACTAAGCAACACATTATCTGGCACATCAGTGGCAAAGGATGTTCCGGCAAATTTACTTGCTTGAATGTGTTTAAAGCTTCTAGGGAAGCAATTAAATTCACACTTGGATCCTTCCATTTATAATTATATTAACATTTATCTAATTTTAACCTCCAAAATATTTCTGTTTTTTTTTTGTTTCTTTATTTTTTACAAACCAGATGTTATTTTTAGTATTGTAAATATTATGAGTACCTAGCTACTCGGTACTTTACACTTTGAAATTATGCTATGCTAGGCAGGCAGTTATAACGCATAAATACACGTTTCAATACAATTGTGAATTGAGTCTTTCAATTGACACACTTCATAAACTGAATTGAAAGATTTTCATCCAACTATCAGATTAATGAAATTAAAGACAATTTTAAAATTATTTAACATTTTCTTTACAAACAAGTAAGAGTGTAGTATATTCGGCTGGGCCGAATCTAAAATACCCTTCACGATAGTCACGAATATGTATAGTATATTAAAAATGTGACCTAAATATGCTCGGTTATATGTGAACCGATTTCGGATTTTTCCATTTTCTGTATTTTAGTAACCTTCTTTTATAACGATAATTGCTTTCCAGCAAAAAAAAAAAAAAATTTTTAATGGAAAAATCGGTTCAGGCTATATCTCGGGTATATATGGACCGATATCGAAAATTTTAATTTTCCATATTTATATAACCTTTTTTCATTACCAGAACTGCTTTTGAGCACAACAAATTGTTTAAGTTCGCTTACGCGATATTTTCATGAAAAACCCGATTTAGGCTATATCTCGGGTATATATGGACCGATATCAGAAATTTTAATTTTCTCTATTTTCTTAACCTTCTTTTATAATAAGAACTGCTTTTCAGTAAAAAAAAATGTTATTGGAAAAATCGGTTCAGGCTATATCTCGAGTATATATGGACCGATATCGGATTTTTTCTTTTTCCATATTTATATAACCTTATTTCATTACCAGAACTGCTTTTGAGCACAAAAAAGTTGTTTACTCGGCATTTTCATCAAAAAACCTGTTAAGCTATATATCGGGTATATATGAACCGATATCGGAAATTTTAATTTTCCATATTTATATAACCTTATTTTATTACCAGAACTGCTTTAAGGTGAAAAAGTTGTTTAAGTTCGCTTACGCGGCATTTTCATGAAAACCACGGTTTAGGCTATATCTCTGGTATATATGGACCGATATCGGAAATTTTCATTTTCCATATTTATATAACCTCATCTTATTACTAGAACTGTTTTAAGCAAAAAAAAAAGTTGTTTAAGTTCGCTTACGCGACATTTTCATAAAAACCCCGGTTTGCGCTATATCTCGGGTATATATGGACCGATATCGGAAATTTTCATTTTTCATACCTATATAACCTTATTTCATTACCAGAACTGCTTTAAGGTGAAAAAAGTTGTTTAAGTTCGCTTACGCGACATTTTCATGAAAAACCCGGTTTGGGCTATATCTCGGGTATATATGGACCGATATCGGAAATTTTCATTTTTCATATTTATATAACCTTATTTAATTACCAGAACTAATTTAAGGCGAAAAAATTGTCTAAGTTCGCTTACGCGGCATTTTCATGAAAACCCCGGTTTAGGCTATATCTCGGGTATATATGGACCGATATCGGAAATTTTTATCTTCCATATTTATATAAACTGATCTTATTATCAGAACTGTTTTTAAACAAAAAAAAGTTGTGAAAGTTCGCTTACGCGACATTTTCATGAAAAACCCGGTTTGGGTTATATCTCGGGTATATATAGACCGATATCGAAAATTTTCATTTTCCATACTTATACAACCTTATTTTATTACCAAAACTACTTTTAAGCAAAAAAAGTTGTTTAAGTTCGCTTACGCGGCAATTTCATGAAAACCCCGTTCCAGGCTATATCTGCGGTATATATGAACCGATATCGGAAATTTTCATTTTTCATATTTATATAACCTTATTTTGTTACCAGAACCGCTTTAAAGCAAAAAAAGTTGTTTAATTTCGCTGACGCGGCATTTTCATGAAAACCCCGTTCTAGGCTATATCTCGGGTATATATGGACCGATATCGGAAATGTTCATTTTTCATATATATGTAACCTAATTTCATTACCAGAACTGCTTTTGAGCACAAAAAAGTTGTTTAAGTTCGCTTACGCGGCATTTTCATTAAAAATCCGATTTGGGATATATCTCGGGTATATATGGACCGATATCTGAAAAAAAAATTTTTTTGCCTTTTAGTCACCATGCTTAATAAGTGTGTGAAGTTTGAAGCAAAACGAACAACTTTTGTTTTCAAAAATGTTCATACAAAACTGCAAAAAAAATGGCTTTTTTCGGAATTTTGAATATATCTCAGCTATACGTGGACCGATATTACTGAATTTCAATAGCAAATCCATGAATCGATGGGGTAAAAGAATGGTGAAAGAAAAAAGTTTCTAAGTCTAATGGTTTTCTCAGAAACGGTATTTCAACAGCGGACAGACGGACAGACGGACATCGCTTAATCGACTTTTCCATTAATTCTGATTCAGAATATATATACTTTATAGGGTCGCAAAAAAAAACTGTAGAAATTACAAACGGAATCACAAACTTATATATACCCTTAACATTTTTGTGAAGGGTATAAAAATTACAAGTATAAATTTGGACAATAATTTATTGTATTTTTGTTGAACTTTATAATTTTTTTTAAATTTTTATTTTTAAATAGTTATTAACTACTCATATATACATAACAACACTACTCTAACTTGCAAATTTTAGCTAGAAAAGTGTTCATTTTCTTTTTCACATTTTTGAGAGTAATTTTGCAAAATTTCTTGTTACTCTCTCGTTACTAGTTTTTACTAGTAAAGTAGATGAACACACCTAATGTTATTGGCTTAGCCTTTCTATCATAAAATTTTTATTTCTTATTTTGTGTTTTTCAATGAGTGTTTTTGCTATTGACTGAGTTTTTTGTAGTCTATGTCTTACTTCTGTAGCATAATTATCAATGTTGTAAATTGGTTCTAAATTTGTGTTGTTTTCATTGAGTAGTGTTACTGTTTTACCAAAAACCAGTTCATAAGGCGTAAATTGGTTGTCATAAACAGTGTTTGTTGCGTTATTGTGATAAAATGTAAAATACTTCAAGTAAGTATCCCAATCAGACATGTTTTCATTTAGGTAAGCTCTAACGTATTCATTAAAAACCCTGTGGTTACGTTCCACTGTACCCAAAGTCTGATGATGGTAACTTGTTGAAAATTTGGTATCAATTTTTAGTGACTTGCACAGTCATCTCATTTCTAAATTCTGTACCCAAATCTGATTTTAAAATATTCATTTTTCCATACACTAATATAAAATTTTCGAATATTGCGCGAGCGACTGTTTGAGCTGATTTGTCCGGGATAGCTATTGTAACGAGATATTTCAACAAGTCGCACATTAATGTTAATGCGTACTTATTACCATAATTCGACTGTGGTAAAGGACCTATAGTATCTAGAACAACTATGTCAAAAGCTTTGATGGGTGTTGGTGTTAAAACAAGTTTCTCAATGTTTGTTGGTTTGACTTTGTTTAAATTACATTTCGAACAATTCTTGACAAATTTTGCTATATCTCTCGTCATTTTCCTCCAATAATATTTTGTACGAATTCTAGCATATAATTTTTTCTGTCCGCAATGTCCTCCAAGAATTGGGTCATTGTGGTAGACTTGCATTATTTGTTATTTTCTACTATCTTCTGTTATCCTTTCAATAGGTTCTGTGAGAATAATCTCAAAATTTTTTAAAACTTTAATACCGTAGCTCTTTAAGTTTTGAACTGTACATACTGAAAAAAATGTATCATCCTTTGGCCATGCTGCCCTGTAAATATTGATGTTGTTAGCTTCTTTTTCAAGCTTCGAAAGCAAATAATCTAAGTTAATTGTTTCGTTAACAATCTCAACTTTTCTAGAAAGCAGTTTTTTAAATTTCTTGTACATATTTATTAATAAATCTTTACGGTTATCATTATATTCAATTATAAATGTTTTTATTCTAGCGTTGTGTTTGCTAAATTCGTGAGAAAATTTGTCATAGATTTTTAATGAATTCTTGTGATTAATAGAAGATTGATTTACGGTAACACTGGATTTGCCAGCTTTTCTTGACATCGCTCGGGTTGTTACAGCTAAAATCTGATTGTTCTGATCTTTTAGTTCATCTATTGTTATGCGCGAGAGTGCGTCTGCTCCTACATTTAGGTTTCCTTTTATGTATTCTACTGTAAAATTGTACTCTGCAAGTTCCAACCTAATACGTGTTAGCTTTGATGACGGGTCTTTCATACCAAATAGGTGAACTAGAGGTCGGTGATCCGATCTAACAACAAAATTAGTACCAAAAATATACGGTCGAAAATGCGTTAGAGCAAAGTATATTGCAAGTAGTTCCAATTCAATTATAGGTTTCTTCTGCTTAGCCTGACTAAATGATTTCGAGGCATAATAAACTGGAAGGTCGTTTCCGTTAAAGGATTGACTCAAAATTGCTCCGCAGTTCAATTTGGATGCATCAACAGTTACTATGAATTGTTTCGTGAAGTCGGGATATTGTAGTATATATTTTAGGTGACATTAAAGCAGATTTTAATTTTTCAAAAGAAGCTTGACATTTTTCATTCCAATCGAATGTAACTTTCTTTCTAGTCATATAGTTCAATGGTGCTGCTATAATAGCAAAATTTGGAATGAAACGTCGGTAATAATTAGCGAAGGCAACAAATCGCCTGACAGCATCTTTATTAGTAGGTGTTGTATAGTTTTTAATCGCAATTATCTTCGAGTCGTCTGGTAGAAGTCCGTTGGCTGTACATTTGTGTCCGAGAAAAGTAACTTCAGGACGGAAGAAATTACATTTGTAGGGGTTAACTTTTAAATTTCGTGCCCGAAGGATCTGAAAAACGCTCTCTAAATTGCTGAGATGATGCTTTTTACTACACCCTATGATGATTATATCATCAACATATAGAAATGATCTGTTCGGAGTTAGACCAGAAAATGCGATTGCCATCATTCTCGAGAACGAATTTGGTGCAACGTTTAACCCAAATGGCAACACTTTCCACCTAAAGGAACCTCTGTCGGTGCTAAATGCGGTTACGTCGCGAAAATCTGGATGCAAAGGTATCTGGTGGAAACCAGAAAAAAGATCAATGATAGAAAAATGTTTTGCACGACCTAGGTTGTCCAATATGTCATCTATGCGGGGTAAAGGGAATTTATCAGCGATTAACTTTTTGTTCACTGCACGATAATCTATACACATGCGATAAGCTTTTTGATTATTAGGACTCTTTTTGGGCACCAGGATTAGTGGGCTATTGAAATTTGAATTGCTAGGTTCGATTAGTTCATTCTGTATCATTTTGTGTGTGTGGTAACCTATAGTTTTTATTGTAAACGGGAGATGTGTCAGCTAACCTTAGTTTCTGTTCGTAAAAACTATTAAGTGTCATTTTATCTTCATCTAGGGCAAATATATCTGCATATTTATCACAAAGTGGTAGTAAACAGTTCTGAACTTCGATGGGGCATTGTTTTTCAAGTATGTTTTTCAATTTGGTGGTACGTTCAATGCTCGTTTTATTTTCGTTCACTGAGTAGACGTTTGAAAGTTTTTCCATTTTTATCTTGTCATTCGAAATACACTTAACTTCGTCGGTTGTGTTTACAATTCGTAAAATAGGGTTGTTGTCATAAATAATGCCTTTTGTTACAAAAACACCTTCACAAAGTTCTTGAGAATCAATAAACATAGGTTGTAAAACACCTTGCAACTGGAAAGTACGGAAAACTTCACACCTTGGGGGGACTACGCACGTAAAATTACATGTTCCCTGCCTAATAGGAATTTTTAAAATGGAGTTTTGAACCAAAATCGAGATTGCCATATCCTCATAGCTGATTTTACATTTATTGTTTCTCAGAAAATCTTTTCCTAATAAACACTTGGTCAATTATATTATTTGAAATAACTAGACTTGTGCATATTGATCCTAGCGTGGATATTACATTTGATGTGATACCCGTAATTTTGATTATATTATTATACCCTTCACAAAAATGTAAAGGGTATATATAAGTTTGTGATTCCGTTTGTAATTTCTACAGTTTTTTTTTGCGACCCTATAAAGTATATATATTCTGCATCAGAATTAATGGAAAAGTCGATTAAGCGATGTCCGTCTGTCCGTCGTTGAAATACCGTTTCTGAGAAAACCATAAGACATAGAAACTTTTTTCTTCCGCCATTCTATTACTCCATATTGCCATGTGTTTGCTATTGAAATTCAGTAATATCGGTCCACGTATAGCTGAGATATATTCAAAATTCCGAAAAAAGCCATGAATTTTTGAAATTTTGTATGGAAATTTTTGACAAAAAAAGTTCTTTGTTTTGCTTCAAACTTCACACACTCATTAAACAAGGTGACTAAAAGGCAAAAAAAAATTTTTTTCAGATATCGGTCCCTATATACCCGAGATATAGCCCAAATCGGGGTTTTCATAAAAATGCCGCGTAAGCGAACTGAAACAACTTTTTTGGGCTCAAAAGCAGTTCTGGTAATGAAATTAGGTTACATAAATATGGAAAATGAAAATTTCCGATATCGGTCCATATATACCCGAGTTATAGCCTAGACCGGGGTTTTCATGAAAATGCCGCGTAAGCGAACTTAAACAACTTTTTTGTGCTCAAAAGCAGTTCTGTGCCTCGTTTCTGTATTACTCGCATCGAGAAATTTCTCACAAGAAACAACGGAATTGACAGAGAAACTATGCGAATAGAAACAACAAATGGAGTTTCTCACACAAACGTTTCTGTATCTTTGAGAAGCGAAAAATATGTGTCAAAATAGCTTTTTTGGCGTAATTCATTGGAAGCTTGTGAGTAAATCTGTTTCTGTATTAAAATTTTGTGAGAAGTTTCTCGCTAGAGCTGTCAAAACTTTTCACAAATAAAAGAGTTGCGGAAGTTATAAATTTAAAAAATGTATAATTGACATAATGAATGCAAAAAGTGTAGAAAAGGTAAAGTTTTTAAATATTTATACATATTTTGTGTAAA
This sequence comes from Thecocarcelia acutangulata, assembly GCA_914767995.1. Taxonomy (NCBI): domain Eukaryota; kingdom Metazoa; phylum Arthropoda; class Insecta; order Diptera; family Tachinidae; genus Thecocarcelia; species Thecocarcelia acutangulata. The sequence continues at coordinate 60,469,882 of OU612096.1, read as the reverse complement.
AATATGTATGTCAAGTAAACTTTTACTAATTGCAAATTATTTTTTATGAATACGGCAGATATTGAATGTAGTTCATTATTCATTTCTTCTTTTTATTTTAGAAAATTGAAAGATATAATATAATAAATATATAAAAATTATGAATTAAATTTTTTTGGTTTTTTCTTTATTTCTTAATATTTATGTACATACATACAGTATGATAAATTAAAAATTTAATGGCAAAATCTTAATTTTAGCCTGTCTCGAATGCAAGAAGCTTCCCTCATCGGTTCAGGAACTAAAAAAGGGTCAGTTGCAGCCCTTAATCTCTGGCTGTAAATGCGCAACATGTTTCGCCGGTCATATTGGTCAGCAACCATCACCACAAAACTATACCTTATTGAAAGTTTTTATGAAATTTATTTATAATTTGAATGTGTTTTTATTTATGTACACGTGTTATTGATTGACACAATTTTATTTTATTTATAACACTAAATTCAATTGTTTTATTCACTGCTAGTCTTAAATTTTCTTTTTGTTTGATAAATTTTTCCTATATTCGTCTTCTTATTTGTTTACTTTTTGCATTTTGACAGCTGCTTAATGGAAATATTCCAATAAAGACGTAACTAGTATTGCCTCTTTTCGATTTAATATACAGAAACGCTGTTTTTCTCGATAGTCGGGAAACGATGGAATTTTATGTTTCGTAGTTTTCGATGCGAGAAACTTTTCACTAATCTTACAGAAACGAGGCACTGGTAATGAAATTAGGTTACATAAATATGGAAAATGAAAATTTCCGATATCGGTCCATATATACCCGAGATATAGCCCAAATCGGGTTTTTCATGGAAATGTCGCGAAAGCGAACTTAAACAACTTTTTTGTGCTCAAAAGCAGTTCTGGTAATGAAATTAGGTTACATAAATATGGAAAATGAAAATTTCCGATATCGGTCCATATATACCCGAGATATAGCCTAAACCGGGTTTTTCATGAAAATATAGCGTAAGCGAATTTAAACAACTTTTTTGTGCTCAAAAGCAGTTTTGGTAATGAGATAAAGTTATATAAATATGGAAGATAAAAATTTCCGATATCTGTCCATATATTCCCGAGATATAGCCTAAACCGGGTTTTTCATGAAAATGTCGCGTAAGCGAACTTAAACAATTTGTTGTGCTCAAAAGCAGTTCTGGTAATGAAAAAAGGTTATATAAATATGGAAAATTAAAATTTTCGATATCGGTCCATATATACCCGAGATATAGCCTGAACCGATTTTTTCATTAAAAATTTTTTTTTTTGCTGAAAAGCAATTCTCGTTATAAAAAAAGGTTACTAAAATACAGAAAATAGAAAATTCCGATATCGGTTCATATATAACCGAGCATATTCAGGTCACATTTTTAATATGCTATACATATTCGTGACTATCGTGAAGGGTATTTTAGATTCGGCCCAGCCGAATATACTACACTCTTACTTGTTTTCATTTAAAATTGTTTCGGGATTTATTTTTTACAAGTATAAATTTGGACAATAATTTATTGTATTTTTGTTGAACTTTATAATTTTTTTTAAATTTTTATTTTTAAATAGTTATTAACTACTCATATATACATAACAACACTACTCTAACTTGCAAATTTTAGCTAGAAAAGTGTTCATTTTCTTTTTCACATTTTTGAGAGTAATTTTGCAAAATTTCTTGTTACTCTCTCGTTACTAGTTTTTACTAGTAAAGTAGATGAACACACCTAATGTTATTGGCTTAGCCTTTCTATCATAAAATTTTTATTTCTTATTTTGTTTTTTTCAATGAGTGTTTTTGCTATTGACTGAGTTTTTTGTAGTCTATGTCTTACTTCTGTAGCATAATTATCAATGTTGTAAATTGGTTCTAAATTTGTGTTGTTTTCATTGAGTAGTGTTACTGTTTTACCAAAAACCAGTTCATAAGGCGTAAATTGGTTGTCATAAACAGTGTTTGTTGCGTTATTGTGATAAAATGTAAAATACTTCAAGTAAGTATCCCAATCAGACATGTTTTCATTTAGGTAAGCTCTAACGTATTCATTAAAAACCCTGTGGTTACGTTCCACTGTACCCAAAGTCTGATGATGGTAACTTGTTGAAAATTTGGTATCAATTTTTAGTGACTTGCACAGTCATCTCATTTCTAAATTCTGTACCCAAATCTGATTTTAAAATATTCATTTTTCCATACACTAATATAAAATTTTCGAATATTGCGCGAGCGACTGTTTGAGCTGATTTGTCCGGGATAGCTATTGTAACGAGATATTTCAACAAGTCGCACATTAATGTTAATGCGTACTTATTACCATAATTCGACTGTGGTAAAGGACCTATAGTATCTAGAACAACTATGTCAAAAGCTTTGATGGGTGTTGGTGTTAAAACAAGTTTCTCAATGTTTGTTGGTTTGACTTTGTTTAAATTACATTTCGAACAATTCTTGACAAATTTTGCTATATCTCTCGTCATTTTCCTCCAATAATATTTTGTACGAATTCTAGCATATAATTTTTTCTGTCCGCAATGTCCTCCAAGAATTGGGTCATTGTGGTAGACTTGCATTATTTGTTATTTTCTACTATCTTCTGTTATCCTTTCAATAGGTTCTGTGAGAATAATCTCAAAATTTTTTAAAACTTTAATACCGTAGCTCTTTAAGTTTTGAACTGTACATACTGAAAAAAATGTATCATCCTTTGGCCATGCTGCCCTGTAAATATTGATGTTGTTAGCTTCTTTTTCAAGCTTCGAAAGCAAATAATCTAAGTTAATTGTTTCGTTAACAATCTCAACTTTTCTAGAAAGCAGTTTTTTAAATTTCTTGTACATATTTATTAATAAATCTTTACGGTTATCATTATATTCAATTATAAATGTTTTTATTCTAGCGTTGTGTTTGCTAAATTCGTGAGAAAATTTGTCATAGATTTTTAATGAATTCTTGTGTTTAATAGAAGATTGATTTACGGTAACACTGGATTTGCCAGCTTTTCTTGACATCGCTCGGGTTGTTACAGCTAAAATCTGATTGTTCTGATCTTTTAGTTCATCTATTGTTATGCGCGAGAGTGCGTCTGCTCCTACATTTAGGTTTCCTTTTATGTATTCTACTGTAAAATTGTACTCTGCAAGTTCCAACCTAATACGTGTTAGCTTTGATGACGGGTCTTTCATACCAAATAGGTGAACTAGAGGTCGGTGATCCGATCTAACAACAAAATTAGTACCAAAAATATACGGTCGAAAATGCGTTAGAGCAAAGTATATTGCAAGTAGTTCCAATTCAATTATAGGTTTCTTCTGCTTAGCCTGACTAAATGATTTCGAGGCATAATAAACTGGAAGGTCGTTTCCGTTAAAGGATTGACTCAAAATTGCTCCGCAGTTCAATTTGGATGCATCAACAGTTACTATGAATTGTTTCGTGAAGTCGGGATATTGTAGTATATATTTTAGGTGACATTAAAGCAGATTTTAATTTTTCAAAAGAAGCTTGACATTTTTCATTCCAATCGAATGTAACTTTCTTTCTAGTCATATAGTTCAATGGTGCTGCTATAATAGCAAAATTTGGAATGAAACGTCGGTAATAATTAGCGAAGGCAACAAATCGCCTGACAGCATCTTTATTAGTAGGTGTTGTATAGTTTTTAATCGCAATTATCTTCGAGTCGTCTGGTAGAAGTCCGTTGGCTGTACATTTGTGTCCGAGAAAAGTAACTTCAGGACGGAAGAAATTACATTTGTAGGGGTTAACTTTTAAATTTCGTGCCCGAAGGATCTGAAAAACGCTCTCTAAATTGCTGAGATGATGCTTTTTACTACACCCTATGATGATTATATCATCAACATATAGAAATGATCTGTTCGGAGTTAGACCAGAAAATGCGATTGCCATCATTCTCGAGAACGAATTTGGTGCAACGTTTAACCCAAATGGCAACACTTTCCACCTAAAGGAACCTCTGTCGGTGCTAAATGCGGTTACGTCGCGAAAATCTGGATGCAAAGGTATCTGGTGGAAACCAGAAAAAAGATCAATGATAGAAAAATGTTTTGCACGACCTAGGTTGTCCAATATGTCATCTATGCGGG